>LKNJ01005945.1:0-15214 GCA_002120245.1 Maccullochella peelii | reverse complement strand
CCCCCCCCCCCCCCCCAAAAAACCCAAACCCCAACAGCATTGATCGTCGTTTGGAAACGAGACACAAACAGCTGTCTCCCGTGTTCAAGTCTGATGATTCATTGACCCATCCATCCACCATGACCTCCTCCCTATGCAGACTTTGTCACTCAATAACAACAACACCTGACTTCCTCCTTTGTTCCCGTCATAATTACTACGTTCGCTTAGAGGACTTTGCCACTTGAACGTAAACATATGTCGTTTTGGGGCACTTGCTCAAACAACTGATGATGTCATTCTTCTTGGGAAGACAGTCTCATTTTAAAGCACCAGAAAACACTTTTAGATTTCATTATTGTCAGTATATTGTTAGTCCTTGTATTAAAAAGACAACTGAATCAAACCGCACATGTATGTGTGGGCCATCTCGTCTAAAGACAGTAGTTGGGAGGTATGGCTGAAGGGGGGAGGATGGACAAAATGAACAAAAGGGCCAGGCCATCTTCTGTAGGCCACAGTGCCCGTCTTCAACATGAAAAAGAGGGATATGGTTTGGTGCTGCGTGTTGGATGGAATGCAAATGCAGGTGCGAGGGGTTACATGGTGTCCAGTCATTTAGTCCTTCCCCACATGGGGCTGGAAAAAAAGGGCGTTATCAGCGGCAGAGACAGTCTCCTCCTGCAGCTGGAAATAAGGAGAGTGAGAGTGTAAAAAGGTGCAGGGGTGGCCTTTTCTTGTTTGAGAGACGGAACAGAGTTGCTGTTTAGGTTTGAAGCTCTTATCTGGAATTGAAGGTGTACACTTCACTTTTGTATGCAAGACCAAAGCACCAGCATCCAGCTATGTTGTTGGAGGGAACTGTTCTACCAAATAGCAGGCTATGCTGAAGACAAATACAGCAAAGATAAAACACTCATTAAAACAAATCAAATCATTACTTGTTAAAAGCAATCTATAGCATGCAGGGCGGACAACACAGGAATGTAAAACACTGAAAGCTGATACAAACTATTTTTGATCAGGCCTCCAAGACATTTACTATTGACCTTTCCATCATTGGCCTAGCTAGCCTGTGTCTGTCATTTAAGTTTGACCTTTTTTTCCCCACTTTAGTCCGTTGAGGCATTTATGCTACTGTTAAACATTACAGGCCCCCAGTCAAGCTTTGACCAGCCTCTGTATAGCTCTGTACAGTTGTTTGGAGATATCAGGAGATGCCGTGCTCTCCTGACTGGGGTCATAGACTGGCATATAGCAGGTCAGATAGAAGGAGCTAGGAAACTAAAGGGCATTATACATTTTATTTTTATTCTATCTGGGTTAATGCAATCAATCTTTGGCAGAGTCTAGAGAATGTAGCACTTTGTGAGTCTTCATTCTAATTATGTGTCAATCAAGTGATAAAGGCTGTCTGCCTCAATGGAAGTGCAAGTCAGAGCCAGTGAGGTGAATTACACTGCAATAATTAGTTATTTTTCTACTCTGAAAAGGCTTGTGTTTTGGGGTCTTATTTTCATATATTTGGCTATTATTAAGTCCCTGGCTTCATGGTAGTAATACATGGAAATGGTGATACTGCTAAACATAGCTTTACATCAGAGTGCACACGGCATTCACCCTCTGAAGTATTAGACAGTAAAACTTCGGTAAGTAGGTTAGGCCAAAGTTGAACTAGGAGACAGCCCTGCAAAGCAAGGAATTACAAGAGACAAAATGGGTAAGATCAATGTCGCTGGTCTGTGTTTTCACCTCAAATTAAGTGAATCAGATCATTTGGTGACATGGGGACTTGTTTAAAAGCTGTAGGATCACTAATGTGGTGATGTCACATGCGTTCTTTGCGCTCATTGCAGTCCTGTATCTCTAAAATTAAGAACATTATCACAACTGATAAGACAACCTACAAAATAAAATGCAGGCTGTAAAACTTTGAGCTTTCCTTTAAAGTAATAGTTTAGGACATTCAAGAGTTGGATGAGAAGATCGTCATCGCTCTCGTGTCTGTACGCAAAATATGAAAATATGAAACTGGCTGGAACTGGCTGTGTCCAAAAGGTAAAAACACTTCTTTACACTTTGGTTTTTGTACAGATTAAAAACAAACGAACCTAATACAAACCTTAAACCTCACAATAATACAGGTGGAAGTTCCTTTAATACAGTTTTTCCTCTTCTCATAGTTCTTTGAGGGAGAAGGCTTCTGAATGGAGGGCTGCAGTGCTGCAGTGAACTATGCGCTCGGGAATCATAAAAGAATCTTTGAATACCATTAATATGAATAACATGTAGAGCCCTTATTGTGTTAAACTTACTTTGACATTGTAATCTTCCAATAATTTGGCTGACTGACTCCGACTGTTTTGCCTCGTCATTGCCTTCATGGCGACCATGTCCTTCTGTCAAAGCCCATCAGCTTTCTTTTGGATTGGCTGTCTACTTTGGCTGGCTGTACAAATTGAATGGATGCTTTTTGCATGCAGGCTGATGGTCATGTCTGTCTGGGGAGTGTTTATCTATGCATATGTATGTCTGTGTACCTCATATCTAATCATGTGATTTTAAATAAAATATTTACAACACACTTTTCTTTTGAATAAAAGTTGTCTGAAGTCAAGTTTTTATAAGACGAAAACATGATTGAGCAAACAGCAAAGGCCATGTGGATTAGGCTGAAATGGGTTGAGTCCCATATTTATGTATGAGGAGGTTAGATATGACCAAGCACGCTCTTCACTGAAAGGCAGGTAGTTCTTGAATAGGTTTATCCCTGTACCTTTTAGAATAACTTATCAAAAGGTTTCTTTCATATACATTTTGTTAGCTGATCATTTACAACAGTTATCCATCGTTTGATGTATATTCATAAAAGCAAAGTTCCACACAGAACTACAGTACTCACTTTAAGGTCTGAGCATGGACAAAATGAGACTGCAGAACACCAAAGATTGTATCAAAACAAAGCTTCAAAGTAAAGCTTCAATAAATTAATCAAATAAAAAGTAGAGCTACAATGGGGAAAAAAGGAACAAGGAAACACTGAATGAAAGACATTAAAAACAGAAATTGGAATACAGTTTGTTGGCTTTCCATCTGGATTATGAAAATCTACTTAGTATGTATGCCTTGCAAGATTTTTGATCACTGTGCTTTATCGTTTCTGCACTCTTTACTTTAGTTGTTCATTGTGTTTTATTGTACTACATTTAATATGCATTTCAAAAACACTTTTTAAAGTGCTACATACTGTAACTTAAGTTTATTTTACTTACATTGTCTACTGTCATTATTATCATCATCATCATCATCAACATTAACAGATTATATAATAATAAACTAAAAAATTCTGTACAGTGTAGTGACAGGAAGTGTAGATACTCAGTACACTGATGGAAGGGGACAGTTGTTACCAAAGTCCTATCAAATCCAGACAGCTGAGATACAACCAGAGAGAACGGCACCTTGAACTTGTCTCCATGTAAGTTTCTTTAAACATTTTGAGGATAATCACCTCTTCAGGCCATAAACAGCATGGACCACTGCACAAAGCTTTTTGTATTCACTCAGACCAACAGCCATGCAGAATGTTATTTACTCTGCTGCCGAGGATAAGGAAGAGGTTAGGCCACAAAACAGGCTACAAGTCAATCCCTTAGGGGAGGGCTGGAGATTGGGATTTTGTGCCAGGCTGAGCAGCCATTTCTCCGGGACTAAGGGGGTGAAAACCCTCTGAGGTACAACTTAGGCAGCTAAAAACCACTTTCACAGCAAATGTAAGAATGTTGGACACGATGACAACATAATGGATAGCAGATAGTCGAAGAATTACACAGAAATCTTGGACATTTTCTCTCTCTGAGTATATTTCTAGTCTAAATCATGGTCCCAGTAGTTCCTTTCTTTCTCTACGGACCACAAGTAAAGAAACAAGCCTGTGATGTTATGTCAAACACTGTCTCCTTACTGAATTAAAGGCCACGTTTGGTACGTGTCCATGAATAAAACAGAAGCATGGCTCATGGTTATATTAAGGTAGGGTTGGTCAAAGAACACTTTCCGTTTGGTTGTACGGGTGAAAGGGAAAAAGGCCGGAGTGATCACCACAGCTGGAATCTGACCTTTCTTTGGCAAGCCACCCATTAATCTACAAAGCTGAGATCAGGGCAGGGTGAGGTTATGGAGTGACAGGCAATATAAAAGGGTTGGCATTTTCAGCATTCACGTCAGAGATCACTAAAGTGGCTTATCAGCAGCTTATTTTCTTTTTGCAGAGTTATGTAAAGAATTTTGAGTAAGTAGGTGGATTTTGGTATTCGAGCAGCTGATTAAATAACAATAAATGTATGTTTTTGACTGATTTACTGTCTGGATGTCACCTTAAAGGATAAGGCTTGCGATATTCTATATTCTTCTTATCAACAACAAATGTATGAATAGACTACACCCTGCAATGAATTGATCCTACTATTGTCTAAGTATTGTCTGCGAAGCCTGAAATAGCTTTTTACAGCATAGACCTCTATTGTTATTAAAAGACTATAAAATAAAATAAAACACATAAATGAGCTACACACTGTAGTTTATGTTAAGTCAACCCCACATACACCATCTTGCTGCCGTAAATACTCAGTAGCAGACCAAATGTGTATTCATCTGCTGCTGAAAATAGTCCCCAACAAATGCACTATTTACTCCTGTTTGAGTAACTTTTGCTAAAAACTATTGTGCCCAGTTGTTTTAGGAAATTACAGAGTGAAACTATATATTAAAAATGAGTGTAAAAATGACACTGATTTGCTGGACTATTTCTAGGCCTGGTACAGTGATGTAAATTAATTATCAGATTGAAAAGCCAAAGAGGCTTATGATTTGTCTGCCCTTCATAAGAACAGAGAAATCCAATGCATCTTTAATACCCATGCTTCAGTGAAGGAAGAACAGGGAAGATTGAGTAATTGTATAAGGTAAAAGGTTAATCTGCTGTGCTTTACCACATAAAGAGAACAGGAAAAAGAGTCACCTCTGCCTGTTTAGGAAACACTGGATCTGCTAGGTGGAATCCACTCGGGAAGACGAATGACTGCAACAGAAGCAATTTGAAGGTCAGACCCTGTGAGTGATGTGTCACATTGTGCCACTGCCATGTGATCTCTAATATACAAAGACTGTAATGGATCCTGAATGTGCGGATACGCTGATCTATAACCTGACACGTTGCACATCTGAAAGACATCTAGTATCTGATTGACAGATTTATTCTCTGATGGGTATGATAGAACCTATTCCCTGAAAGCAGAGTGATGATGGGCATACTGTATTTGAGACACCCCAATGCTTTGAGAAAGCTAATAGAATTTTAAAATATGTTACTGTCAAAGTGAATTTTAATTGAAGTAAAAGCAACATTTGTGTTTATTCATAAAGGACTAACAACCATTAGTAGTTACTGGTAAAATTATAGAGACCAAGAGCTTTTTCTCAGATACAAAATATGCCATGATTCAGTGCAATAAGTACTGGGGTGATGGATAGGTGTGTGACTTTCATGCTGGACACCAGCATTTGCATAGGATTGACAGACTGACAATAGCCTTCTAAAAAGTTGATAGGGCAGGTGTGTTAGCAACCACATGCAGCAGACACGGAGCAACGTTAGCATTTATTTAATTTAAAGTAATGTTTCTGTCCACCTGATGAATGTAAGTTCAGATAATTATCACTCTGCATCTGGCTTTTAAGCTATGTTCACCAGCTAGTTGCTAACTTTGTCTGCCTGAGTGCAGAGTTTTGGGCAGCAAACCAAAAGAACCTAAAAGATGCTAAAACACTCTATAGAGTTGAAGGGAACTGCAGTTGGGTGATAATACTCTGAGTTTGTCACTAAGTGACTGCTTTCACATAACACCTAGTCATTTGATCCATGCTTTATTTGAAATATTGAAGTGCAGCTTTAAAATCCACTTTCACAAACTGTTTTAATATGGGCTGTCCTCTAGTGGCCTAAGAGGGCCACAACGCTAAAAGACACAAGAACCCCCCCCCCCAAAACTCAAATTAATTTAGAGATACTGGCTCTATGTGTACTCGGTCAACAAAAAAATTAAAAAACGTTTCAGCCCATTACAAAAACTCTACTCTAGGCTGTACTCCTCCACAAATAAACACACTTCATCTTCCTCAGGACCTCCTCCTCCAAGTCTCCTCCTAACTAAAATCTTTATTAGTGGTTCACTCCAGATTGGTCATCGCCACAATGCATTCAACAATGCAATTTAGCTCATTGTCTCAGCCATCACTCCCCTCCATCCTAATTAAGCTTAATTACGCACGAGGCGGCCATGAAAACAAAAGCTACTGTTTCTTTAAATCTTCAACCCTTTTTAATTTTTTGGAGCGAGGTAAAAAAAAGCAGGTGAAACCACGCTGACAAAAAAAACACAAACCCCACACACACACTGACACGCAAACCGACACTCCCCTTAAAAAAAGAAGCACAAACACACACTGACTGACTGATTGACCAGCCGCCTGAAGCAGAGAGCCTGCTGTGTGGATGTGTGCAGCCCTCTGGACTTAGTGGGAGGGGGAGAAGTTTCCCCAAAAGACAAGCTTGGATCACTGAGAGAGACGATGCCTTCCTCCTCTAGCCAAGTCTCACAAGCTGCTCAGTGGATTTGCTGATTTCCGAAAATTATTTCCCCTCCACGTTATTCAACGGGACTGAGGAGAGATTTTGAGCCAGAGGATGCTCCCACAGGTCATTCGGATTCTGTATGTCTTGTCTTTCTGCTTTTTCCAAGGAGGCTTTATCAGGTGAGGCGCACTTACATTTCTTTTTCTCTGTGTGTTTGTGCGAGTTATTTTCTCTCTCATCAACTGCTTCACATGAACTTTTCGACCATTAGAGTCGACGCTATACACGCTCTTCACATCACATCTGTCATTTCATAGACTTTTTCACTTGGTGGTTACTCAGCTCTCCAGATAATTAGGCTATCCATTGTTTGTTCGTTTATTGTTGGGGCGAAGGATTGGTTTAAAGCGACCTTCAATTAATTAACTAACCATTTATCAGGTGTTGCTGCCATTTAATAAAATGTAATTAAACGAGGGGGAAAAAAAGCGTGTTATAAAGCGGTACATACGAGCGGACGTGGGCATGATTTCCCAAAAATGAAACAATCCAGCAAACTGGGATCTCTCGGCACCAACTCTGAACATCACATTTTGATATCATGGTCGCAGTTTGTAAAGTGGCAGAAAATGCACATTTAGTAATGCGCCTACATGCAAGCAATTTATTATGGAAAAAAAAAACTGGTTGTCTTATGGTGCCTTGAGGAAACCTGTCCTGATCGCAAACTACCTGTGGAATTCCCGCTTGTATTGCAGGACTGATTGGTGGCTTTTGGGGGGAGGTTAAAGGGTGACGTTAAGACTCCAGTGTATGATATGATGTGACAGGATATTCATTAGGTGATTAACAATTTACCAACAACATGTGAACAAAGAGCTCATTAGGAAACGTACCATTCATTGCTTGCTTACAGATGTCATGCATGCTAAGAATGCCCACTGTGGGACAGAAAACAAAAAACACCTCCCTCTCTCCTTCTGTCTTTCCATTCTTGTGTCCCCCGGTTTGTCCTATCACATGCTTTATGTCTCTTTCCTCCCTCATTCACTCAGATCATCTACCAGGAACCAAGCTCCCGTTTCCTTCCTCCTTCCATACCTCCTTTCTCTCTTCCTCCCCCCTTCTATCCTTCTTGGTGGCAAAATCTTTTATTTGCAGTGAACACTTTCCTTATTTCATGCCCTGCCAACCTCAGGTGTGAGCGGAAGGGAATTAAGATCTGCATAATCCTGGAGTGGAACAGAGCCGTGACGCTGAACCCAGGGGCGAGGAGAGCAGCTCTTAGCCTGGAGAGCAGTCAACTGACAGCACCTCCCTCTGAGAAATTATATGCTCTCCTGCCAGCCTCTCTGCTTGCCTCGTAGGGTGGGAGTGAGAGGGAAAGGAAGGGATCGAGGAGGGCAGGTGTAAAAGATGGGCAGAATCTGATGAAGGTGTGGAGAGGTAGGGTGAGAGATGGAGGGTAAAAATGGGAATGGAGCAACATGCGAACAAGAAATTGAGAGGGTGATTCATTTAGCTGGAGGCGGCAGCGAGATTAGTAAAGTGGAGGACGGGGCTGGGAGATGGAGAAAAATGGTTCAGATAGGAACGAGGAGATGAGATGGAGAGAGAGAGAAAGAGAGAGGGGACGGTGGGGGGGTGAGAGACAGGAAGTGTTGGAAGAGATTTGAAAAAGAGATTGTCATGTAAAATAGTGCACAAGTTGGATTGGTATGATTTCGAGCTGGATGGTCGTCGACAAGAGGAAATGAGAAACAGGAATGAAGAGTGTAATAAATAACAAAGTTCATATCATGGTCTGAGAGGGTGATGTTGAGGGGTTAGGGTGTGTGTGTGTGTGTGTGTGTGTGTGTGTGTGTGTGTGTGTGTGTGTGTGTGTGTGAGCTTGAAAGGAAACCCAGAATCTAGTTTCCTGAACCTTTTCTGCAACACAGTTCAGTCGCATGTGGGCTTTCTCAGCAGGTTTTGTTAAGGGACCTTTCAAGAGCGAAATATGACATACAATACATTTAAATTAGAGCCTTTGCACAGCCAAAGTGGTCATTTTACGGCCACAGTGATATGTTGCATTGGCTTTCATCGTTGCAGTGTGTGTGTGTGTGTGTGTGTGTAGATGGTGTGTTAGAATGGCAGGAGGGCATAATCCACGCACTGCAAGACTGTGCTACGAGTCATACCTTACGTCCGCGGTGCTGCAAGCCCATTGCAACCCACCACGAGAAGTCATCTGTTTCAGGTTGGTGTTTGTCAGGTAAAGAACAAATTCTAGCCATCCATTTACCACAGCGTTGGTTGGCTTGTGTGGCAGCTAAACTTTTGGACTTTTGTTGCCAATAGAGCTTTAGACCTCAGTAACACCTGCGCTTTTCTACTCTGACAAGCCAAAATGTTGGCTGTAAAAAGAGCTTATTTGGCTCAACACATTTGCAGTGGAGGGCTTTGTGGAGTTGCTTTGACTAAACAGTATCAGCCATACAAGAATTTTGACTAAATAAAAGTCTAAAGTTTGCAACATTTAAAAAAAAAAAAAAAATCTGCAAATATCTGATCAGATATAAGGTAAACGAATCTGACCAAACATTCAATCCCAGCTTTTGCTCATTACATGGCATTGAGTTAATTCTACTGACATGTTTTGGTCAGAGCCAAAAACGTATTGATGCATCGTATAGTTAACTGTGATTTGCAAACTCTCCCATCTGGCGTGGCATGGAATTAAGAAGCAGAACTCAAGTCGTGCTACTTGCATTGGTCACAGTGGAGTCTTAAACAGCAGTTTGTTCGATTTTGTTTCTGGTACACTGCTACCCTAAGAACTATACATTGAGAGACTTTTGTTCACTCTGTTGTGAGATGTTGTATCCAGCTCAAAACGTTCACACACGCTGACTTCACCAGTATGTTAAGATCACAATAGTGCACGTTCAAATTGTGCAAGTGCATCCACGTCTTCTGGTCATCTGATGTGTATCTGTTCATTGGCAAATTGAGAGTGAAGCATAGTGAATTGCATTGAAGTGAAGGGCAGAGAATGGCACTAAGGATCCCTGCTGTCCTTGCCTCCAGTCAGTGAGAGATGATGAATCAGAACTGGAAATATCAGAGAATGAGTCTTATCATCCGATCGAGCTGGGTCCTCATAAGCCTGGTAATTGGGTGTCCACTTGATAGTGTGTGTGCATGTGTATATGTTTATGTGAACGAGAGAGGGAGATTTGGGGGAGGCCTACCGCCTCTTCCTCTCAACTGTAATGAATTAATTCAAGTAGATAATGGCTTTACTTTAAGACATCACATCTTCAGAAAGTGGGTCAGTAGCAGATTTATAGAAATAAACAAATTATATGACTGACATCTTTGGAGATGAACATTTCCAAACATGCTCTAATCCAGTTAGGGTTATAACAAGGAAAGTTATTTTCGACTTATTGAAGAAACATGTTCTGTTTCTCATATTTGGTTTTAAATATGTGGAATTGTTTTAATGTACTGTCATTGGGTTACAGGAAAATTCCAACCTAAAAGTATGAATACTGAGATTTGCATTTTGTTGTTTGGTGGCAAGTTTCTTCTATCCCCATGGAGGTCCAATTAAGATGATGTATTTGTCATTGAGATACTTCTAGTGTAACTGCAATTTAGTTTTTTAACAGAAAAATCTTCAGCTATCTAAATGATAATCTTTAAATGTCACATTTCAGAATCAAAAAGGAAAGTCTCTCCAGTTTGCACCAATCTCCAAGAATCTGTGCTTCAGGCTGAGAGCTTATTATTTTCAGTTTCAGATCCCCGTTTACTGTAAAATGTGGTGAGCAGTGTCCTCTCACAGCAGGAAGCGGTAAATGCACTTTCAATGCCCCAAATCAGCTGCCTATAGCAGTGATCAGGCACTATATCAGTGGCATCTTATAACAGAACAGTCATTTTACTCACAGTTTGAGCTTTTTTCCAGTTACTGCACGGTTTAAAAATTGCAAGTCAGAGGGTGTGAAATGCAGGGAGAGGAGGTTTTGTATTGGGTCTGGTCAGTATGAAGAGGAATGGGTGATAGATAACATTTTGTACCAAAGGACGTCTCTTAGGACAATTGTCCTTGAACACAGTTAACTTTTTTCTTGAACACCAACTTCTAATTTTAAGCACATGAGCAAATGGTTGCAGGTTTAGGGAGGTACGCAGCGGAAAAACATTTTTCTCAAATGCAAAACATTATGAAGTGCATACGTTGACTGTACTTTATACTTATAGTGCTAAAATAACCTGGGACTTGAACTTGTAATAACCAAGTGGAGAGATGCTTTCTTTAAGGCCCGCTCACAGCAGCATTTAAAACGGCAACATTTTCATACATTCATTCCAGTAGTCACTACAATCAGTAAACCAACACAAATACTTTGTAGTATGTTCACGTTTTGTGAACTTTGACTAATAGCAAACTGACTTTGCCGTGCTGACCTTTGAAGGAACACTGAACCAAAGTGTCATAAAATGGAGGAAGCTGTTGTAGCTTATTAGCTGTGTTGCACCACCCGCTTTTATTTAACCCTTCTCTGTAAGAATATAAACTGCTCCACAAAAAAAATACAGTTACGAGACAGGAGTTGATGGTACAAATACTGTCCGTCTTTTGACATATTGTCTCTGAATTGTCCTATCAACAGAGCTAACTGGCAGTTTGCAAGCTGGACAGTTAACTGAAAGTTAGCAATTTTGCTAGCTTAGAGAGCTTTCCCCCGCTTAAATAACTCTTTATTGAATGAAATTCAACTCTGAGAACAAAATGCCAGAGGGAAGTAAACTGAGGGGAAATGAAAAGAAGCTCAGAGAGCTATTGAGACTGGCTAACACTGGCATGTTCCTATCTGGCTAGCATCTTAGCGATTAACTCGCCAGCCGTAGTAGTTTACCAACTAGTCCTGAGAGTAGTAGAGAGTAGTCTCTCTGTTACCAAGCTTCTACAACCACAGATTTTGTGAAGACAGATGATGTTTGCTGTCCCACTTTCTGGTATGACTGGGCCTTAAAGTTGTTGATGAAGGACTTAAGCTGCTGTTGCACTCATTGTAAGTGTCAAAATGGTGCATCACATACTTAAATTTACATGTAAAGTGAATAAGGGCTTAAGAAGAAAGGTTAAGAGACAATGAATAAAAAAAAAAAACTAAAAAAAACTTTGACCAAGACAACATGTCCTTAAAATGTCCCATTCAAATTGCTTGCATCAAAATGCAGCGTTTTCTTTTGAGGCGCTTTCTAAGAAACACCTGTTAAACAGCAGAGAAATGGTGTTCCTCAAAGGGAACACTCTGGGAAGAAGTAAACACAATTTAGCCTGTCCAAACTTCAAAAGCTCACTTGTTGGGCGAGGACCCAATCTTTCTGTGATAGTTTTTAATTAAATTCTGATGGTAGTCCCAGCTGGGATAGAAGTATCTGCAACTGCAAAGTAATATCTGGAGGCTAGTAAACAGTAGAGGGAAGAGGAAAGCAAAGATTGTGTGCCTTCATTTTAAATGTTTCACAACCCACAAGGAATTGAAAATGTGGCTTGTCCCTTACAAAACGTGCATGTGAAAACGTGAGTTGCAAAATGCCGTTTCCACCTGTGAATTGTCTGTCAATTTGATAGAGTTTTCACACAGGATGAAACATTAAAAAAATACTCAAGCAGAGAGCACAAAGCTTTTGCACACCAGCTTGAATTGAAATTGGCACATTTGAAGCAGGAAGTGTCACATGTATCTTCTGATAACCAAGAGAAAAAAATGTTTTGCACAAACATGCAAAAAAGATATGCTTTGAATTTACATGCAGGGTTTAATTTGTTGTTGTTTTTTTTTTACACAGCAATGTGAAAAAGTATCAACTGAATGTTACTGAGATTTCACCTTGAGTTAGACTGTCACAGACACTTTTGGGGCTCTCTTATCCTTTTCCAAAAACATAGGAAATCCCAACATACTTGGCTGAAACACAGACTAGAGCAGCGAGGAGTGCTGATGAAAAGGAAGCGTGAAAGGAGGACAGATGGGATGTTTACGTGAGTTAATGACTAAAAAATGAGAGCCAAGCTAGAGACAAGAGTCGAACAGACGGTTTGCTCTCCACAGCAGCACCACCATGAACAGTAGTGGTGTACTTATCAATGAAATATGAAGACTAGGGATACAAAGAATATTCATCATAAGATAAACAAAGAGTTTATATTTTTGTGCTTGTAAGCTTTAAATTCCACTGAGGATATGTTGAAGATTTAATTGTAGCTTGTCCAAAAAAACCCCCCCAAAAAAACCAAAAAACCCCCCCTTCATTATTTATTCTGCTCATTCTCAGAGGAATGTGTGGATTTGTTTGTTTGTCACTGACACACTCACTTTAAGCCAAACTAACTAACCTTCCTCCCGATAAATATTTGTCATGAGCAACTTTTAATAAAGGGAGTTGGTGAGGACACATACTTGGCCACACAGGCTAATCTAAAATCCCCTCGACAAGAAAACGGTGTCTGACACAGATCTGCCCATTGCTTCAGTGGGCATTAGATTTGTCTTTGGATATATGGTGGAGGTGACAGCTTACTGATGGTGTCTAGAAGTCAGCCAGTGCTTTCGGTGTTAAGCTGACACCTCGGGCTGAGAGATGCGACTGATGGGTTTTTTTCCCATTTCAATCGAACCACATATGACCTTTCTCCGTTTCTGTTATATGAAATGTGCATATCAACCTCCTTTACCACACCTTAAGACATAGTAATTATCCTGATGTTGGAGGATAAAAAGAGCACTGTTGTCCTCAGGGTGTAGATCATCTGAAATATGCCAATCATCTTTTCTCTTATTAAGAGTCACACCATGAGTTTAAAAGCTATAATCATTGACACCTCACAAAAATGTTTTTTTTTCCATCCTAGAAGACAAATAGGTGTCTCTCCCTGCCTATTCCTTGCCCACACTAAACCATGTGTTTGTGACGTGCCTCTGCTGCCAGCCGAAATCAAACCCCCAAGCCACTGAATAATAAATGCATCATGAAGTGTAACTGATGAGCATCAGCTCAGGGTACATTTTTTATCTCTGCAGAAATGTAGCCAGCGAATGCTAAGCTGGAAGAGCATTAAAATGCAACATTGTCCACTGGTCATGCAGGGAACCAGTAAAACCTTTCAGGCATGCATTCACAGAGGTTCAAGTCAAATGTGTTTTTGCGCTTCTGCACATCGCCCGCTTCACACACATGCAGGGGAGGAAAAAAAAGTTATGCCAGAGGTACAAGAAAGCATTGAGGTAAACATCACCTCATGGCCACAAACTGCAAGTAGATTTAATCCAAGGTTCCAAAAATGCACAGAGCCACTGATATGCATGAGTAGCCTAGTTTTGAGAATGTGTCTATTTCATTGTTGATACTGGTGTACCTTTCCCTCATTATATCATTGTAAGTAATAATAATAGCCTTGAACAATTAACAACAGCCGAGAGGGCACTTGCTGAGTCTGAGAGCAAAAAGGCAGGAGCTCAAGCACCCTTTGGGGGTCTATCTGTGCACGTGCCTAGTTGGATGTGTGAATAAGTACTGTTTGTCACAAAGAAATATTGCAAATTTAAACAATACAAAAAGATTTTAAAAATCTAATAAGGTAACACAGGTTCAAATTCTAGTTAGGTGATATTTAAGCTAACCACACTTATTAGGGCAAAGGTCCTATTCATTTTGATAGACAATAAAATAATACGAATCCAGTTCTTTCCCTGTTGTAGACCACAGTATAGGCCTACATACATTTAAAACATTACTGTAATGCATTCAAACGTTTCAGTTTAAATTTCTGCTTCTCACATGGCTTTGTTAAATAATCAAACACAACAAATAATGTTAGATCAGTTTTTGACAAGATTTCAGCTAAATGTACATGGACACATACACTATATGGACAAAAGTATTGGGCCACTCCTCTTAATCATTGAATTCAGGTGTTTCATTCAGTCCCATTGCCATAGGTGCATAAAATCAAGCACCTAGCCATGCAGTCTGCCTTAACAGACATTTGTGAAAGAATGGGTCGTTCTAAAGAGCTCACAATTCGAACGTGGTACTGTAATAGGATGCCACTGTTGCAACATGTCAGTTCGTGAAATTTCTTCTCTCCTGGATATCCCACGATCAACTGTAAGTGGTATTATTGCAAAGTGGAAAGGTTTAGGAACCACAGCAACTCAGCCACGAAGTGGCAGACCATGTAAAGTTATAGAGCGGGGTCGCCGAGTGCTGAAGCGCATAGTGCATAGAAGTCGCCAAAGCTCTGCTGACTCAATAACTGCAGAGTTCCAAACCAGCTCTGGCATTAATGTCAGCACCAAAACTGTGCGCCGGGAGCTTCATGGCATGGGTTTCCATGGCCGAGCAGCTGCCTGCAAGCCTTACATCACCAAGAACAATGCCAAGAGTCCGACGGAGTGGTGTAAAGCATGCCGCCACTGGACTCTGGAGCAGTGGAAACGTGTTCTGTGGAGTGACAAATTTTTCTGTTCCAGCATGACTGTGCCCCAGTGCAAAAAGCAAGGTCCATAAAGGCATGGTTGGATGAGTTTGGTGTGG
>LKNJ01005944.1:28626-83560 GCA_002120245.1 Maccullochella peelii | reverse complement strand
TTATTGGGGCTTGGTACCCAATCTCGGGTGGGGATGATGATGATATCTCCCCTCTGACCTGTTGTCCCCCATAGCATTCGTGTTGTACCTCTTCAATCTCTAGTTGTGATAGCAGTTGCTGCTTGTGGATGTTGGAACACTGAGCTACTAGTTGTTTCTTAGTCTAGGTCCCACATCCTCTGCATATAACCCTTGTCATTGGGGTTACTTGTGTAGTAGCATTCCAACAGTTCCTTATTCTCTGATCTAGTCCATGAATGCCTTGTTCTTGTTCCAGTAGCCCACTTCTCATCAGGTTGTCCTGGTTCCCCAACCACTAAGCATTAGTGTTTTAATACAACAATGATGCCCGAGCGGGCAAGACTGATTGAAAGGCATAGTCCAAAATAGTCAAAAAAAGGGCAAACATTAAAGGAGGGCAGAGAAGAAAAAGCAGGCCAAGCAAAGCCCAGGTTGCAAAAGGGAATGTGTCTGTTGACGGAGCCGGCTCCAAAGGATGGGACTCCCTCTGGTGGTGGTCGGAATTGACTACCGGTTTTTTAAGGAGAACCAACTCTCAATGGAGGTCCCTCCGGGGAGATAAGAATCCCTCCTGTGAACCTGGAAAATGGTAGGTTGAGGTTTATCAACTTTAACCGTAAAATAAAAGAAACAAGGAAAAGGAAAAAGACCAAAATCTGGGTCAAAAAATTCATGCTATGTATACATGTTAGTTATAATAATAGTTAGTAATAATAAAAGTAATATCTGTTCAGTCTGCCAGAAACCAGTAATAAAATAAAGCAAAACATGCAGAAGTGCCAACCATGACCGGCTGCGGCCTGGTTATATTAAATGAAAAAAGTGATAATAAGAATAATAAGAATAACAAGAACAACCAACAACAACAACAATAATAATATTATTGAACCAAGATAAAAAATTAATGAAAAAAAGGTTTTAAAAACCAACAGCCAACTTATCCCCAGGATCTAGTGATCCATATCAATGTTAGGTAGTCCAACCTTAGTGTGTATCCCCTTATGCATCCCTATACACACACACCCCCTTTATGTACATAAAGCCATATAAACACATACACATATATATCATATATAAAAAAAGAAAACTGGAGAACGAGACATAAAAATATATACAGGGAAGAGAATAAAAATATAATAGCATGCACACACACCCCCACCTCCCACCGCAAAATTGGGGAGACAATTATAAGAGCTATGAGTGGAAAACCATGCAAATAAGTGCTACAAAAGCCCAGAGTTGGAGAACCAATCCTAGAGCAAAAGAACAAGAATTAATGTTACCAACATCCGAAGGTTAAATGGTCTAGAAATGCGGACCATTAACCTTGGTTAGTTATTGGGAATCATAAATTAATTAAAATTATAATTATTTATTAGTCAATCAATTAATTCATTCTCCAGGCACCTGGGGTAATCCCTAAAGACGAGAACAATATAAATGAAAACAATAAAACGAAAAAGAAAGAATGGAAAAAGGGGGGGGGGGATCTCCTACCTGCCGCCCCAGAGTAAATAGTTCTCTGCAGCATAGGGCGGAGGATAATTCCTCCATAATTGGTTTAATATTTTTCATTGAGCCCATTGGGTTCGATAGTGTTAATTTTAGCGATCCAATATCTTTCCCTGCTTTGTCTGTGCGTTTTGGACCATGAAGTGTCACTTTGTAATCCAAAGATAGTGACCCGTTCTGTTTTATGCTGTGAAAAATGTTGGTATAAAGTGGTCGATTTATCCTGTTTGTTAATATGGTGTAAGTGTTGTTGTAGTCTTATCCCCAGAGCATTTTGAGTTTCTCCTATGTAGATTTTATGGCAAAGTGAACATCTTATGCCATACACTACATTGATGGTTGCGAGCGTCAGATCTTGGATAGGAGATCCAAGGCCTGTATATCTGTTTGTTAGGAACTTGATTTTAATGAAATATTTTTGATGATGCGGAGTCTTCACCCGTCTCCGTGACGTCATACGGGAATGTACTAAGAGGTCCTGTAGGTTTTTGTTCCTCATATATCCCATTATGATTTTGTAGGGTTGAAGTTGAAAATTATGAGCTTGTGCTTGTTGAAAATGCCGTCTTAATTGGGAGTTAAGTGGTGTTAAAGTTTGCGAATAAGTAGTGACCATAGGCAGTAAAGCATTGGTTGTCGATGGGATAGTGAGAGTTGGTTTTTGGTGAACAGACTCATATACTTCCGCTTTAATGGTCCGTAAAAAGCGTTTGGAGTACCCCCTGGGTCCAAGTGCTTTAAAAAGGATTTTGGTGGCTACTTCGACATCTATCGGAAAAGCTAGTTTTGTGTAAAAGAGCATGTCTATCTGTATCTTTAAAGTATACTCTGGTGGCCGGTTTTTTGGCTCCCTCTATTGTCAGAATGAAGAACACCTGTGTATCCAGGACATTCAATTGAGAGTCATGGGTCTGATGTGTGACTGTAATGGCTGAATGATGCGAGTTGAGAACTTTTAGGAAAGTATCAAAATCGCTAGAAGAGCCCACCCAGATCCCAAAAATGTCATCCAGGTATCTGTAATAGACCAATGGTAGGGTCCGACATTTCATGAAGGCTGTGGTTTCCCACAGCCACATATAGATGGTGGCATAAGCTGGTGCAAATTCCTTGCCCATAGCTGTGCCATGTACCTGAAGATAATGTTGTTTATCAAATTCGAAATCATTTCTAGTTAGGCTGAGTTTTAGGAGGTCCAGAATGGCACCGTCCGGTTGTTGTACATCTGGAAATTTCTCAAAGGCTTTTTCGATAGCTTGCAGGCCCAGATTAGTATTGATATTGGTATAGAGGGAAGTGATATCTATGGTGAACAAAAAGGCTCCCACTGGCACTTGGATAGTCTTAATTTTATTCACAAAATCATATGTGTCCCTGATGTAACTGTCATGTTTTTGAGATAGTGGATTAATAAAGGAATCAATATATTCCGCTACCCGATATGATTCTGAGCCGCAGTCGCTAACAATTGGACGTCCTGTTGGAATTTGGAAAGGGACTGTCCATTTTTCTGGAGGTTTATGGATTTTGGGTAATAAATAGAACAAATTTATTCTCATACAGACGGGTAATGATGTCCCGAATAAGAACCTGTGTTTCTGGCTGGATGGATTTGTTTAGGGGAATATAATGTGAAAGATTATTTAGTTGTTGTTTGGCTTCAACCAGGTATTGTGCCCTGTCCAAAATCACAATTTGTGAACCTAATAATTTGTAATTATTATATTCAGGTTTTTGCCCAATTTTTGAAGAGCGGACATCTGTTCTTTTGTAAGATTGTTATGTTCAAATGGTTTAGGCCTGAACTTCTTGAAGGTTTTTATATCCTGTTGAATAAGATTTTGAATTGTTATGCAAACATTCTTATCCTGGGGCTCCCAGGTAGAAGCATTCGTGAATGGGACATGTATGTAGTCCGTCGTATATTGAAAGTAATCTAAAAGTTTTAATTTCCTGTGGTAGAGGTATAAATCCCTGCGTAGTTCTGGTCAGTCTAGTGTATATGGAGTTGGTATGAACATAAGGCCTTTTTCCAGAACTGCTTGTTCTGTTTCAGTTAGAGAATATGAGGAAAGGTTGATGATATTTGAAGCGCTGGAGATGGGAGTGGTCCTGGGACCCTGTTCTCCCTTTACATGTTTAATGTATCCAACCACAGGTTAAGAATCTCCGCTGCTGTTTGTTCTGTCCAGTGAACCGGGTCGTGTGGCTCCGTGTGAAAACGGAGTTTATTCAGGTCTGGTAAGTAGTTACAGTTTTCCAAAATAATTTGATTGAGTTTATGTAGGAGTGATTGTTGGGATCTGTCTAGTCGGTCCGAGAAGTGGATGATTGGAACATAAATCCTCGCGTGAGGAAATTTGTTTTCGCACATTCTTATTAGTTGTTGTAGTTGTTTCAGTGAGGTGCTGGGAGTCTGTTTTGCTAGGCAATTATTGAGTCCCGCCGCTAGAATTATTTTTTCCACTTGAGGATGAGGTTCAAATTTTTCCACCACTCCTTTTAAATGGTAAAACGTGGCCCCTGGGAAGCTGTCAATTTGGACCTTAGGATCCGAAAAGGGTGGTATACGGGACAGGTTTGAATCCCCCAAAAATAGGATCGGTTTAACTGAGTGGAGGGTCCAGTCGTGTATTTTTCTATCTGTGTTTTGGTGTCTCCTTGGCTCCCGGCGTGTGGAGCTCCACCCCGGCGAGGTACCAGTAAGGTCATGCCTTGGAACAGGTTCAGACAGGGTATTGCTCATATAGAATATGTCCCTTGTTGAGCCGCCCATCATCATGTTGTCAAGTCTGTTCCCTCTTATTTCTGTTATCACCGGGGAGAGCTCCGTCACTCTGGGGGACTTCACAGGCACTGTATCTAAAAGAGGGGCAGAAGAGATGGAATTACTGCACGGTACTGCTACATTGGAATAAAAACGGGGGGGGCCAAATTAATGGTCTGGTGTTCTTCCGGTTCCGCTGCATCCTGTGATTCAACATTATTAAAAGAAAAAATTAATGGTTGTTCAACTGGGTCAACGGTGGGATCCAAAGGAGCAGGAAGAGAGTTATTAGGTGGAAAATCTGATGGAGAAGGGGGCCCGGTTCCATCTGGGCTCTGACTATCCTGTGACATGACTGTGTAGTTCCCAGAGTCCTGGTGGGAGGATGATTCTGGAGGAAGTCAGGAGAGTTAGTTTTGGGGATCCCAGGGGTCCCTGGAGGATCCAGGAGTCGTCTGGGGGGCCGTTGAGGGAGTCCAATAGGTCCAGTGTCGAGGGTCCCCTGCTTAGTGGTATCCAGAGGAGGTTTGGACGAGGAAAGCTTGAGTCTTAGATTGGAGGAGGCTGGTAGTGGTGAAGCAAAAATAGCAGAAGGGGAAAGAAACTCATCTGGAGGGGCCCTCTGGTTGGGTTTAGGGATTGCAGACAGGGATGGGTTAGTGTTGTGGTGCAAAACCGAGGGAATAATGAGTGAATGGGAAATAGACTAGTTGAGGTTAGGATCCTGAGGAGAGTGAGGAGTATAGGAAGGAAGAAGGGGGCAAGGAAGAAGGTTGGGATTAGGCAGAGGCATAGTGAGTAGATTAATCTCCGGAGTGGAATTCTGCTGAATAGGAGGAAATGAAATGAGCCCTGCACGTTTAGGAGTGGAAGGTTGGGCCGCAGTCTGTCCAGTAGAAACAGGGTCCCGGGAGGGAAAAGAAGCTGGCAATGGTGGGAAATCATCTGATGAAAATTCACTCCGTTTTGGCACTGTTGGTACGTCTCCTGGGGTCTGAAGCATCCGGTTGACAGTGTCTATTGAGGAGCTAGTGAGTTTCCGCTTGTATCGGGATCTCCCCCAAGTTAGGGCTTTATTGAAGACACACCTTTTAACATAGAGATGTTAAAGGCCTCAAGGCCTTGTAGCCCCTGTGCTATCACCGAATCGTAGTGGTCTCTCAGTATAAGCAAATTATTCTTCATCCAGATCATGGTGTTCTGTTGAGCCCTCCCAGTAGTCTCTTCCGATGGTGAGGAAGGTTTGATGAAAGAGGACAATTTCAGAACTTGTTTAAGCATGCCTGGAGAATTTTGATTTGTGTCAAGGGCCTGGTCCAAAATTTCAGAATGGTGTACTGCTTGTAAAAGTTTGAAGTATTTAAACATATATGTATGTTTAGGGCTACCATGTTTAGGGTTAGGGTTACGACTCCATCCTGGAGAGAGATGTTAACAGACTGTCCAAGAGGCAGAACGCCCGCAAAGCAGCCAGACCAGACTCTGTCTCTCCCTCCACCCTGAAGCACTTTGCTGATCAGCTGTCTCTGGTGTTCACAGACATCTTCAACACCTCACTGGAGACATGCTGTGTGCCAGCCTGCTTCAAAACCTCCACCATCATCCCTGTCCCCAAAAAGCCAAGGACCACAGGACTTAATGACTACAGACCCGTCGCCCTGACCTCTGAGGTAATGAAGTCCCAGGGTATAACTAATACATCACCTGAACTGAGCTCCACACGCCGGGAGCCGAGGAGGCACCAAAATACAGGACGAAAAATACATGACTGGACTCTCAGTCCAGTCACACCGATCTTAGTTCTGGGAGACTCGAACCTGTCTCGTATTCCACCTTTTCTAGATCATAACGTCCAGATTGACAGTTTTCTGGGGGCCACATTTTATCATTTAAAAGGAGTGGTGGAGAAACTGGAACCTAACCCCGGGGTAGAAAAAGTAGTCTTAGCGGCTGGACTCAATAATTGTTTAGCTAAACAGACCCCAAGTACCTCCTTGACACAATTACAGCAATTAATAAAAACGTGCGAAAACCAATTCCCTTATGCCAGGATTTATGTCCCTATCATTAACTTTTCGGATCGTTTGGACAGGTATCAACAATCACTTCTACATAAACTTAATCAAATCATTTTGGAAAAGTGTAATTATTTACCATATCTTAACAAACTCCGCTTTCATACGGAGCCACACGATCCAGTCCACTGGACGGCACAGACAGCAGCGGAGATCCTGAACCTTTGGCTGGACACATTAAACATGTAAGGGGAGGACATGGTCTTAGGACCACTCCCACTCTCAGTTCTTCCAACATCACGAACCTCTCTTCATATCCCTTAACTAAAATAGAACAAGAAGTCCTTGAAAAAGGTCTCACGTTTATTCCAACCCCATATACATTAGATCGATTAGAATTACGAAGAGATTTATATTTCTATCATAGAAAATTGAAGCTTTTGGATTACTTTCAATACACCACTGATTATATACATGTACCATTTACTAATACTTCTACCTGGGAACCCCAGGATAAGAATGTATGTCCAATAATTCAAAATATCCAACAGGATATAAATACTTTTAGTAAATTCAGACCCAAACCAATAGATAATGGTAATCTTACTGAAGAACAAACGAAAGCTCTCCATAAACTGGGCAGAAACCCGAATATCATAATCAAACCAGCACATAAAGGCTCACAGATTGTCATATTGGATAGGGCACAATATCTATTCGAGACCAAACAGCAGTTAAATAATCGGTTGCATTATATTCCCTTGGAGAACTCTATTCAGTTGGAAACGCAGATTCTTATTCGTGCTATCATCACTCGCTTATATGAGGATACATTTCTAAACAAAAAACAAATTATTTACTTGTTGAGGCCAAGCACTCCGAGATCCCGTCTATTCTATCTACTACCTAAAATCCATAAACCCCCAGAGAAGTGGACCGTCCCTTTCCAAATTCCAGCGGGACGCCGAATTGTTAGTGACTGTGGTTCAGAATCATACCGAGTAGCGGAGTATATTGATCATTATATCAACCCATTGTCACAAAGACACTATAGCTACATTTGGAATACTTATGACTTTGTCAAAAAAATAAAGGACATCCAAATACCAGTGGGAGCCTTCCTATTCTCAATAGATATTAATTCACTCTATACTAATATAGATACAAATTTGGGCCTTGAAGCCATTCAGAAAGCATTCGAGAGATTTCCAGACACAGGACGACCTGATAGTGCCATTCTGGACCTCCTGAAACTTAGCTTAACAAGAAATGACTTCAAATTTGATAATCAGCATTATCTTCAGATACATGGCACAGCAATGGGGAAGAAATTTGCACCTGCGTATGCCAACCTCTACATGTGGCTGTGGGAAACCACAGCCTTTAGAAAGTGTGAGATCTTACCATTAGTATACTATAGATATCCTGACGACATCTTTGGAATTTGGACTGCCTCCCATCTGGACTTTGAAACCTTCTTAGGGATCCTTAACTCCCATCACCCAGCTATCACAGTCACACATCAAATACATGATTCTAAACTGGACTTTTTAGACACACAGGTTTTTTTCATCCCTACAGCAGAGGGAGCCAAAAAACCTGCTACCAGGGTGCATTTTAAAGATACGGACAGACATGCGCTCTTGCACAAAACCAGTTTTCATCCAAAACACACCTTTAGGGGCCTCATCAAATCTCAATTAATCCGCTTCCACAGGATTTGTACGTTTCCGACGGATGTCGAAGTAGCTACAAAAACACTCTTTGAAGCGTTAGGACCCAGGGGATATTCCAAATGATTCCTACGGATCATAAAAGCAGAGGTATCTGAGTCCTTTTATCAGAAACCAGCATTGATCACTCAATCCAGAACAAATACACTATTACCTATCGTAACCACTTATTCGCAGTTTTTAACGTTATTCAATTCTCAGTTAAGATCTAATTTTCAACAACCACAATCCAAGAATGTCAAACTTCAACCATACAAAATTATAATGGGATATAAGAGGAACAAAAATCTACAGGACCTGCTAGTACATTCCCGTATGGTCCCACAGAGACAGGTTAAGACCCCACAAAATCAAGTTTCTAACTAACAGATATACCGGCCTGGGAGCCCCAATCCTCCAATAAATGACACTGGCAACTATTAACATAGTATATGGCATAAGATGCACACACTGTCATAAAATCTATATAGGAGAAACTAAAAACTCCTTAGGAATAAGACTACAACAACACTTATATCATATTCAAAAACAGGATAAACCCACCACTTTATACAAACATTTTTCACAACATAACATAGAACATGTTACCACTTTTGGGCTACAAAGTGATAACTTATGGTCCAAAACTCAGAGACAGACAAGAGAAAGAGTTTGGATTGGAAAACTTAATACCATCGAGCCTAAAGGGCTAAATGAAAAATACTAAACAGATCGTGGGGGAATTACATCTCGGCCCTTTTTGCAGCGGGCTACTTTTCTTTTCTTGGATGGTAATAAGCAGGTCTTTGGGGGATATTTATTTTCCAAAAAATGTTTTTCTCCCTCTTCTGCTCCTTTTTCTTTTTCCTTTTGTCCTTCTGTCCCCCCCCCCCCTTTTTTTCTCCCCTTTCTCTCTCCCCCCTCTTTGTTGTTTCTTTTCCCCCGTGACTATACAGGGCACTGGGGATGAGAACCAGTGGATGAGCATGCATGGGCAACAGATGTGGCCCACCTAACCTATTTTTGTTTACGTGTGATTCCATTCTATGTAATAACTATAACATTATTACTTTTTATTATGCTTTTTTCTATTATTTCGTGATTTCGTGACAGAGACATCGGGCCTATAGCCTGGGAAACTTGTGGCACTTATTTGCATGTTTTTTTAAATTTATACATGGAGCACTTATTTTTATTATTCATTACTTGTTATTTATTTTAGTTTGAATTATTCCACTAATATTTATCCACTCTCCCCAGTGCTCCATTTTTAATTTACTTTTCAAAGGGAGGCCCAGGTTCCCGGAGGGGCGTACATAAGGAGATAGTTCTCCCTTAAAAAACTAACAGCAGACCCTTCATAGTACGGATAGATTACCGGATCATTTGGGTAGCAGGGTTGATGTACCTAACTTTTTCTTTCTTATGTGTGATTTTTGCTTATATAATAATTTATTACTAACACTATTATAACCAGGCCTTCAGGCGGTGAATTTGAGGCACTTATTGCTTGTTTTGTTTTACCCCATGCTGAGAGATATATACATATATAAGTATATCTATATAGCGCTTATTAGTTTTATTATTATTAATTTCGTCTTTTTATTATTAATTGATTTTATACCCTATTTTGAATAACATCAACCCACTTTCCCTAGTGCTTCCAGTTCACTATATTAGGGAGGCCCACCCTCGGAGGGATGTCTCAACCAGGAGATGGTTCTCCTTAAAAAAAACGGTAGTAGACGATTTATACCACTAGAGGGACTCCTAGACCATGGAGCCAGCTCCGTAAGAAATAACATCTATCTGGAGCTAGATCCTCCCTCTTCCTCCCCCTTTTTTTGTCTTTTTTTTTTCTCTTGTTTTTCTTTCTCTTCTTTTTCCGCTCGTTTTTTTCCATGGTTATATAAACCCCCCCCCCCCTTTTTTCCCCCCTGGACTGCCGCTACTGACCTAGGTAGCCACCTGCCTCCACTCGGCTGATTGGTTCCCTTTACTTGGCTTATCCATTGGATAACCTCTAACCGAGGAAACCCTTCCTCTTGTCCCTGCCCTGGGTTTTTCTACAGTTACAGACTCCCCCAGACACCCTTTTTATCCCCCAACACTACATGATGTAATTATGCCCCACGTCAATAGCCTAGAGGTTATGGCATCGAGAGTTCAAAACCCGCCCCACCCCACTGTCTTTTAATAAAATAGGGTGCCATAAGAACATACATATTTTTCACTTTAGATTAGCTGTGCCAGAACCAGTAGCTGAGAGGATACTAACAGGCTCCGGGGACTAGACAATGAGAGTTTGAAACCCACTAGACTCGGATGCAAAAAAACCCAGTACTTTGCACACTACATAGGATACTCTTTTATTATTTTCCAGCCCGTGGACAGACATCTTAACAAATAGGAGAGTTCCTGTGCCAGTGCACACTCGCACACTTTAGTGCCAAGTCCCTTTTTCTCAAACCTAACCCTAACCCCCTGTGGGGGAGGAGGTGGGGCCTCTAAGGAGGCCCAAGTCGCTGTTGTGGTGGAGATGCTGGGATGGAGCTGGTGGATAGAGTCACAGGGGATGGTGTCAGGACTGTCCCATTGATCTTCAAAGCGACAGTAAAACTCATTCAGGTTGTTGGCCAGGTGCAAGTCGTTAATGGAGTGGGGGGCTTTAGGTTTGTAGCTTGTGATCTGCCTGAGCCCCCTAGAACGCACGAAGATCCTCCTTAGCTTCACTGGTCCACTGCTTTGATGTCCTCACAACAGGTTTAGAGAGCTTTAATTTCTGCCTGTATGTAGGAATCAGGTGGACCATGACGTGGTCAGAGTGACCCAGTGCAGCGCGGGGGACGGCGTGATAGGCACTGCTCACTGTAGTGTAACAGTGATCCAGAACATTCTCCTCTCTGGTCGGGCATTTGATAAACTGTCTGTATTTTGGGAGTTCGTGGGTGAGGTTACCTTTGTTAAAGTCACCGAGGACAATAACTAAGGAGTCCGGGTTTGTCCGCTCCACATTCAGTATCTGGTCGGCGAGCATGCGCTGTGCCTCCTGCACGTTGGCCTGCGGTGGAATGTAAACACCGACCAGAATGAATGAAACGAACTCACGGGGGGAGTAGAAGGGTTTGCAGTTTATGAAGAAAGTTTCCAGATCAGGAGAACAGTACTGATGAATCACTGTCACATCGTTACACCAGCCACTGTTATTGTAAAAACAGATACCTCCACCTTTCGTTTTGCCTGAGAGAGCTGTGTTGCGATCCGCTCTGAAGAGTTGGAAGCCTGCCAGCTGCAGCGCAGAGTCTGGTACCGATTCACACAGCAACGTCTCCGTGAAACACAAAACGGAAGATGAAGAAACGTCCCTGTTCTTCCCCACCAGTAGCTTAAGTTCATCCAGTTTATTGCACAGTGAACGCACATTGGAGAGAAATATTGCCGGTAGCGGTGTTCGAAGTCCACGTCGGCGAAGACGCCTGAGCGCACCGGCACGTTTCCCTCTCTTCTCCGGTGTTTCACTTCGTGGACAAAGGTGAGGGCACCTTTGACCAGAATGTTTAGTAATTCCACGCATGGAGCGAGGAAAGTTGGAAATAAATCCGCAGAAGTTGTGTCCCTGATGTTCATGAGCTCTTCTCTGGTGAAAGCACTCCGGGTACCATGGCAGAAAACTGAATTAACAAACAAAACAAGACAAAACAACGCGCACCAACACACCGAGGCAGCCATTTGTGGCGCCATCTTGATGCCATCAAGAGGATACGAGTGAGGATAGGCTGGAATGCGAGATCAACATGCAGATTAGTGTACCGTAAGCAGCAATGCTTGGACTGTCGTGGTGAAGAGGGAGCAGAACCTGAAGGAGAAGCTCTTGATTTGCAAATAGATCTATGTTCCAACTCTCACCTATGGTCATGAGCTTTGGGTAGTGATTTGCAGGGTATCTGGGTTTAGCTCTAAGAGCAATCAGCATGGAAAGTGTTCTAAGTATTTTTGATGTCTGTCAGTTATCTGTCTCATGTAAGAGATAAGCTTCCATTTTATCAAATATAACAATCCACACAGACTCTGAGACACGCATGTCACTATGGGCCATAAGATTGATGTTTTTAATATGATATTAGTTTTGATTTTGTTGTAAATACAGTGAGAATGATAGGAGTACACGTGTGTTCTCACCTGAGCCCGGATCAGGTCATTCCTGCTATCAGGAAGAACGCTGCACCATAAACAATCACATTGTGCCAGTGGTTTATAACTTTCTTAATGTGCTGCAGAACAATGTGTCATACAGTACAGTATTCCCACATATCTTGAATCAAAATGCAGCCTGGTGCATATTCTCCAACCACATTGGTCCCTTTTTTCAGGGTTTAGAGCAACTCACATTTCCTGTTGAGATAATTCCAACCAACTAATACACTTCTTTACTGTCAGGTAAATTGCCAGTAATTTGCATAAAGATATATTCTCTGGCATTAAAGGGGACATATCATGGAAAACTCACTTTTTCAGTGTTTGTGCACATACTTGTGGGTATCTGGGGTGCCTACCAACACACAAAATGTGAAATTAGACCACCCAGTCATTTTTTTTGTGTTCTGCCTATGTCAGAAAACTTGTGAACCAACACGCTGTTTTAGATTTGTGCCCTACTCTTACATATATAGCAGACTCATTGCATAATACAGCCCCCCCCATCTCAGTATGTCCAACCACGGCCCGAGAACTAACTTTGCGATGTTGGCATTTTGTTCTCACAAGCCCTGACCCGCTAGCATTATGCTAGCATTATGTCAAAGCTAAGAGCTAAGCACAGGAACTGCTCTGTTGTTGGATGCACAGACCAGCACAAATCGCTACATCGGCCCCCAGCCTCAGAGGACAGAAGAGCTGAGTGGATAAAGTTTTTTTTGAAGGCAATGTCCCAGCTACAGTCAGCAAAAACCTGTAAGCTACAGCTGGGCTAACCACTTTGTGTGTGACTGCTTTTCCAACTTGGGTCAGTAACAATGCAGGACTGGCAATGAAACTTTTCCTAAAAGAGGGATCAATACCAACTGTCCGTGGCACAACTGCAGAAGACGGAAATGTAAGTATTTAAAAAAGAATTTTTTTAGCTGTTTCGCACAAGATTCAAGATTCTTTATTGTTACGTGTCCCATACAAGTATAAAACAGTAAAATTCTAATGTTTTGGTTCCCCGCCTTGCAGTGTAACCATAAATAACTAAGTACTATCAAATAAACAAGAGTAAACAGAACAAAAACAAAAATAGCAGCAGTATGTCAGTATACATAATACGTATATAACGGTATAAGTGATATATAAAATATGAAATTAGGATAATAAAATGTATGTGCAATATGAATGCATAAATATAAACTATGTGTATGTATATATAGTATGATCTAGTATAATAAATATGTCGGTCCTTATTGTCCATTGTTCAAGAGCCTGGTGCCTTGGTGGAAAAAGCTGTCTCGTAGCCTGCTGGTCTGGGCTTTGAGGCTGCGGTACCGTTTGCCAGACAGTAGCCGGTGAAACAGACTGTGGTTAGGGTGGTTGGGGTCTCTAATGATCCTGAGGGCTCTGCTGGTACACCGTTCCTTATACATGTCCTGGATGGAGGGAAGCTCACATCCTCTGATGCGTTGGGCTGACCGCACAACCCTCCGCAGTGCTACGTGGTTGATGGCAGTGCAGTTCCAGACAGTGATGCATCCAGTCAGGATGCTCTCTGTTGTGCCCCTGTAGAAGGCCCGTAGGATCTTGGGCCCCATGCCGAACTTCTTCAGTCGCCTGAGGTGGAAGAGGCGTTATTGGGCCTTCTTCACCACGTGGTCAGTGTGTATGTCCCAGCTGAGGTTCTCGGTGATATGGACACCGAGGAACTTGAAGCTGCTGGCTCTCTCAACGGCAGACCCGTTGATGGTGATGGGGACCAGCTTCCCTCCTTTCTTCCTGAAGTCTGCAATCAGCTCCTTGGTCTTGTCGACGTTGAGAGAGAGGTTGTTCTCCTGGCATCACTGTGACAGGTTGTTGACCTCTCTCCTGTAGGCCATCTCATCGCTGTCGCTGATCAGGCCTATCACCGTCATGTCATCTGCAAACTTAATCACCAAGTTGGAGCTGTGTGTAGCAACACAGTCATGGGTATACAGGGAGTAGAGGTGGGGGCTCATCACACAGCCCTGAGGGGCTCCTGTGTTGAGGGTCAGGGGGGCGGAGGTGATGGAACCCATCCTCACCACCTGGTGTCGACCCGTTAGGAAGTCCAGGATCCAGCTGCACAGGCTGGGGCTGAGTCCTAGACCCCTTAGCTTGGTGTCAAGTCTAGAGGGGACTATGGTGTTGAATGCTGAACTGTAGTCTACGAACAGCATCCTCACATAAGAGTTCCTCTTCTCCAGGTGGGTGAGGGCGGCGTGGAGTGTTGTTGTTATGGTGTCGTCCGTGGATCTGTTATGCCTGTAGGCAAATTG
Source organism: Maccullochella peelii (assembly GCA_002120245.1). NCBI lineage: Eukaryota > Metazoa > Chordata > Actinopteri > Centrarchiformes > Percichthyidae > Maccullochella > Maccullochella peelii. The sequence continues at coordinate 69,048 of LKNJ01005944.1, read as the reverse complement.
GTGGGGATCCAGGGTGGGCGGTAACATGCTATGGATAAGGTCCTTAACCAGCCTCTCCAAGCATTTACTCACTATGGGAGTGAGGGCAACAGGACAGCAATCATTTAAGCGTGTTACCTTATTTTTCTTTGGCACCGGGACAATGATGGATGACTTGAAGCAGGACGGGACTGTACACGTAGAAAGGGAGAGATTGAATATGTCTGTAAACACATCGGCCAGCTGCGCCGCGCACACTCTGAGCAGTCGACCTGGGATGCCGTCTGGCCCGGCCCCTTTGCGTGTGTTAATGTACTTGAATGCCTTGTGCACGTCGGCCTCGGCGATTGTCAGGGCGCTGGTCGCGTCAGCGGGGCTCGGGGTTCTCTCCGGGAGGTTGGTGTTGTTAACCTCGAAACGGGCGTAGAAGTTATTTAGTTCGCCAGGGAGGGAGGCTGCAACGTTAGCTACACAGCTGGGTCTCCCTTTGAAATCCGATATTATGTGTAGCCCCTGCCACATGCTATGCGAGTCGTTTCCAATTAGCTCCAGCGTCTGTGTGTCCTGCACTTGGGCTCTGCCCGGTATCATGCAACATGTTCTGAAGAATGAAAAAGAGCGAATAAAGGAGATCTAATGGTTTAATTTTACCATCAGATAAGGGCGTGTTTTGGAGGCAGAGAAGTGTTTTTCGCACCAACTTGCTGTGCGTCTATTGATTATTGCCCTTTTCTTTGTTCTGAGGAAAAATGTGGTTTCTTCTAGTCTACTCTTACAAGAATATATAATTTGATACACACCGCACAGCAGTCACATACTTCCAAGAGGATCACTATAGTCAAATCAATAGCGATTACAACACATAATTGTATGTAACAGGATTCGCATCAAAGCATCTAATAGGCATATGGTTTACACATAATTTGTATTCCAAAACATTGTTAATCATAATTCAATTCAATTCAATTCAGTTTTATTTATATAGCTCCATATCATAACAAAGTTATCTCAGGGCACTTTTTCATATAGAGCAGGTCTAGACGGTGCTCTTTATATTTACAGAGACCCAACAATTCCCACCATGAGCAAGCACTAGGCGACAGTGGCAAGGAAAAACTCCCTTTTAACAGGCAGAAACCTCGAGCAGAACCAGAACCAGGCTCTGAGTGGGCGGTCATCTGTCTCGACCGGTTGGGTTGAGAGAGAAGAGAGGGAGAGAGAGATAGGAGTGAGAAAGAGCAGGAGGAAAGAGAACATACAGTAGTACAGTACAGTTCTACATACAGATGTAAAGAAATAGCAGTGCTAATGGTATTGATGTTAATATATATATAATAAAAATAATACTAATAGCAATATTAGAATAGTAATACTAATAATTAGACCAATAGCAGCATCGGCCGCTGAGCAGGAACACGGGGGCAGCAGGTGGCCTGCAACCACAGATCCAGACTCTGCAGCTCTGCAACCACAGATCCAGACTCCACAGCTCCACAACCACAGATCCAGATTCCACAGCTCTGGAGACAGAAAGACTTGCCGAAAGCAACAGAAGGAGAGCGAGAGAGAGGAGAGAAAGGGAAGCAGTCGAGTTAGCAACAAGCATTAATGGGATAAGAGTGTGTACAGATGGAGAGGAGAAGAGAGGAGCTCAGTGCATCATAGGAAGTCTCCCGGCAGTCTAGGCCTATAGCAGCATAATTAAAAGGGGTGGCTCAGGGCTCACCTGAGTCAGCCCTACTATAAGTTTTATCAAAGAGGAAAGTCTCAAGCCTACTCTTAAATGTGAGGAGGGTGTCTGCCTCCCGTACACAAACTGGGAGCTGGTTCCACAGAAGAGGAGCTTGATAGCTGAAGGCTCTGACTACCATTCTACTTTTAGAGACTCTAGGAACCACAAGGAACCCTGCATTCTGGGAGCGCAATGCTCTAGTGGGGTAATAGGGTACTATGAGCTCTATAAGATATGATGGTGTCTGACCAATAAGGGCTTTGTAGGTGAGGAGAAGGATTTAAAATTCTATCCTGGATTTTACAGGGAGCCAGTGTAGAGAAGCTAATATGGGAGAAATATGATCTCTTTTCCTGGTTATTGTCAGTAAACGTGCCACAGCATTCTGGATCAACTGGAGCGTCTTAAGGGACTTATTGGGGCAGCCTGATAATAGGGAGTTGCAATAATCCAGCCTAGACGTAACAAATGAATGGACTAGTTTTTCTGCATCTTTTTGAGACAGGTTGTGCCCGATTTTTGCAATGTGACGTAGGTGAAAAAAGGCATTCCTTGAAGTTTGTTTTGTGTGGGAGTTAAAGGACATATCTGATCAAAGATTACTCCGAGATTAATTACAGTGGTGCTGGAGGCCAGAGCAATGCCATCTAGAGTAACTGTCTTTAGATAATGTGTTTTGGAGCTGTTCGGGACCAATTACAACAACTTCAGTTTTGTCTGAGTTTAACATCAGAATCTAAATCATAAGTTTCCTATTTAACTATCAAAAGTACAACATCAATACTTTTAATAAAAATGGCATCTGTTCCCATTCCCAGTTTGATTCTTACATACTACCTATACCCTACACATAGAAAATCCAAAAATGCATTTGCTGCAAGAATCCCAAAACTATGGTCACTAGGTGGCACTGTGGTTCCATGGAAAAACAGCGTGTTAAACTTAAACATTGTAACTAACTCAATTTTTGTGCTATGATCATCAGAGTTGTAACAATCATCATAGAAAAAGAAAAGACGTGTTAAGTAACATTATCACATTATTGACTAATTTGACAATTGATTTTATCAGAATCCAAACTTGCTTAAAACACAGCGGACTCTTCCCAAGTCCCTTTCTTCAGGAATGCATCCCAAGATTTATTTCACATTTGCTGAGATTCTCCTCATCTTTACCAGTGTGAGAGGAAAGGGGAAGATCCAATTTGTGTGTGTGTATGTGTGTGTGTGGGGGGGGGAGAAAGGGTGTGAAGGTCCCAGGCAAAGGAGGGCAGAGAAGATTGCTCTTTTGTTTTATCTGTATGACATTTATTCAGACTTTACAGGTAAAACTCCAGTCTCTGTCCCTAGAGGAGATAATCTTTTCATTGTCTGGTATATTTTTTGGTTTTCCTAGGTTTGTAATCAGATTAATTAAAACCAGAGTCTGGGCTGTTCCCAGTCCTGCAGTCAATCTTATTAGTATGACATACATGACAATATACCTTCAGGAGATTCAGAACGTCTAGTTCCCAGGTCTGGGAGGTGACAAATCCAGAGAAGGCAAGGAAAGGGTGTTTATTCAGATCACTAAAAGGTTTCACAGGACCATAAACCGTTTTTGGCCTTCTCAGTCTACTCACCTCCAGTCCATGTGGCTATATACTAATTTGGGAACAACAAAGGCTGTTTTCCCTACTCCATGTCAGGCAGCTTCTTTCTGTGTTTACTTTCGGTCAGACTCAGAGACAAGCGTGTGAAATGATTCATGTAAAAATCATGTTTATTTAGAAAGCTGTAGGATTCTTGCGCAACTTGCCCCAATATACATTGTTTTGCGTGAGTCCTCATTTCCCCGAATCTCTACAACAGAGGTGGAGAAGTTAGCATAAGCCACAGAGCCACGATACACCAGGTTGAAATAATTATTAATATTATAATTTTCCTTTAAGGTGGGTTCTGCTTTGATATCTGATCTTGAGTCCCTGTGTTGAATAGGGGTTTTGTGTTCAAATCTAGTTTCAGCACCTTCATGTCAAGAAATCTAGGTCCAGGGAGTATTTTAGCACAGAACAAAAACTGTACACATCAGACGGAGTGGAAGGAACAAAGGGTTGCCAATCATTTTTGCCCTGGGCCCCCGAGGTTAATCCGGCCATGCAGAATACATAGTATACGTCATACTTTCACACACTGTGAAAAAAAGCTATAAGGGAAATATAAAAGGAGAATTAGAACGAGTTGAACCAATCAGTGTCTTGATCAATTCTACATTTAATCAAGTAAACTGTTTCTTATCCATCATATCAAAGCTAGACCTCACTAACTGTTGATGTCTGAATTGTAATGAAAAGTCAGAACGATGGTGACACATGGATCCCAGTGTAATAATTAAGAAGCAAACATAAAGCTTTGAATCCAAGCATCTCCCAGTCTAATTGCAGCAGTGTCTCTGCACCAGTCCCACTCCAGGAGATGTGAAAACTAACTAACTGTGTTTCTGGCTGTGATTTTACCACTCCACTATTTATATCTACAAACACACTGTTTCAGTCAGACAGCAAAGTGTCGCTCTGGGCTAGTTTCATAGCAGTCTCCTGCTACTTTTCCAGACTGTCATCTTTTAGCTGTTGCGTTGATTTGTGGGATTGGAAGCATCATCAGCCTTATACTCTTTTCTAGTGCTGTTTCCTCTGCACTCCTGATACTGCTGAAACTTTTTCGTCTTGTCAGAATTGTCATATTTACACAAATCAGAATCAGTAAATTAGACTTTTCCTTAGTGGTTCTCCAGAAAGACACAAATGTCTTGCTCCTACTTAGTGTTCCGAGTTCTCAGTCAGTCCGAGCAATTCCCTAAACTATGCAGTTTGGCACAAAGCACACTCGATGGGACTCAATGCCTCCATTTCACTCTCACCATCCCCCAATTAGACCTGAAATCCATAGGCTCATTAGATTGTCCAGGTTACAGGGTTCTGTCATTCCCCTGACATCTCTTTCACACTAACAAGACAAACTCTGTTAACATGGCGCTTCCAATTATTCAGAAAAATATGTCAGTGCTGGTAACAATGCAGTGAACAGCCTTTTGTCAGTAATTTGCTGCGGCCCATCTCTGTGACACACTCTGGAGAATGGAGATGTAAAACACTGAATTTTAACTTAATAAAAGCATTTGTTATTTAGCATGTTGAAGAGCAGAATCTGAGATCTTGTATGTATTATGTAAATGAGGGCATTCAAAATTAGTGTATATTCACTAAAATGGGAACTGATTTTACACATAAAGGTCAGTGATTAGTGTAACTCAGCCTGTGAAAACAATTGTTGAATGTCTTCTGTGGCTCTCGAGGAGCTTTGTCAAGTCTGAGAAAATAACCCCGATGATGTCACAGAGATGTCATCAGGGTTATCGGCTTGGGCTTGTAGACTACGAATATTTACAGAAAGGTATAGAGTTTAAAATCACACACGCTTTTACTAGGAGAGTCTAATGAAAATATGCTATAGAGTTGCATTATCGGAAATATAGGATCCAGTGTCTTTGCAAATTGACCCATACTAGGGACTAAAATTGACAAGAAGATGGCGCAGAGGGTGGCTGCCGTATCTCCAGCTCCTCCTCAACATCGCTTTTTTCTTGTTTTATTTTGGTTTATTTTGTTATTTACTTCTGTCTTTTCTGCAACATGCAATGTGGAAACCGGCCTCCATTTGCTAGAAGTATTCTTCTAGCTGTATGGAGTTATTGACAGGGCCGCGACAGTCATGCCGAGATATCACCAACACATCAGCTGTCCTACGCGTGGTGGTAACACACTCAACCATGTTCACACTCTGTACAGATATAAAACCCTCCCTGTAACGTTTCTAGATTCGAAAAGGCAAAATCTTTGCTTGGAAGTCAGGCAGTCATACATGGATGATCAGTCCAACAAGCAAACAAATCCAGGCAGGGAGTAGACAAAATCCAAAGACCAGAGTATAAGGCAAAGTCCAAAAACCAAGGAGACTAACACAGGGTTGGCTGAAGGCACAACCAGGGGCAGGTGAGTGGATGCAGGTGTGGATAATCAGAATTGGGAGAAACACAAGAACAGGAATTGAAACAACAGGAAAGGTTAGTCTCCAAAATAAAACAGGAAACACAATAGGTAAAGACTAATGGGATGTTATACTCCCTCGACCCCCCTTTGGCAAATGAGATCACATCTCAGTTATGCTTCTGCCTGCCTATAGGCAGAAACTCAAGCAAGAGTCACTGATGACGCAGACCATTGTTCATTGGCATCATCAGTAAATGTATCGATGATGCTTCCTTTTGTGCAGTGTCAGCAAGTTTTGCTTTTTCTGTGCACTGATTTCTGGAGGATTTGTGTACATCTATGTCAAATTGGTGTCAAACACCATTCTCTACATGCTTTGTTTTTTAGGTTCGATTTTCCATTCTTCGTTGCATTTCTTCACATACAACTCACACATTTTTTTATATCCCCTCTAAATAGAGCTTTCTTGTGTGTTTTCTGCAGTAGTGGGATTCAGTTGTTGGGAATGATTTAGTGTGCTCCCGAATTTTGTTCTTGTTTTCCTCAGAGATTTTGTTTGTTGGCTTACGATGTCCTCTATTGCTCTCAGAAGAAAATCCCAATTCACAGGTGGCCTGATTGCCCACACACCTGGAAAACTTGTGTGTATTTTCAAGAATCTGCTTTCCATCTTTACTGAGATGATATTCAAATGTGTCCTGTCATCTTGAGTTTCCTTTAGTTTTCTAACTCTTCTTCATCATTGACACGTTAAATTTTTGCCTGGCTGAATCTCCCATTGACCAGAAATGCTCAAATATTTTCAACCTTTCTGACTCGGAGAAATTCTCATTGCATTTGTACCAACAAGAGGCACAGTTCTTCTCCTTTACCCTTTTTTACGGGCACACACACATTAAATGTGTTAAAATAGTTTTGGCCTAAACTTCTCAGTCTTTTTGCTTTGTTTTTTCCAGTTCTCAGTATCTATTTTTCTTTTCCTTCTTCTTTGCATATCATTATCACTGAGTACTTCCACATTGTTGGCAACATCCTCCATCAACACAAGGATTATTTGTTCATAAGTTTCACCCTCATCTTGTTCTCTCTCCGCATTTCTTTCTTTTTCAGGTTGTCCTTTCTTGTTGCCTGGCTGCTTTGTCTCTTTGTATTGAACTCTCACTCCCATGCCTCCTGGCTGTTTTACCTCCTTTCTTGAGTTCTCTCTCTCATATTCTGGATTCTCTCTCATTTTCTTGAGCTCTCTCTCCCTCGTTTCCTGACAGCTCTTTCTTTTTAAAATACCGGAAAAACCAGTCGGCTGGGGCCTTTCTGTGTGGAGTTTGCATGTTCTCCCTGTGTCCCGTACTCCGGCTTCCTCCCACCATCCAAAGACATGCAAGTTAGGTTAATTGATGATTCTAAATTGTCTGTAGGTGTGACTGTGAGTGTGAATGTTTGTTTGTCTGTCTCTTTGTGTCAGCCCTGTGATTGACTGGCGACTAGTCCAGGGTGTACCAGGGTGTACCCCGCCTCTCGCCCAATGTCAGCTGGGATAGGCTCTAGCCCCCCCGCCACCCTCTGAGGATAAGCGGTATTGATAATGGATGGATGGATGGATTAGTGATAGCGTAGATGATGATGTTGAAAATCAAGCATTTTTCAAGGAGCATGTTCGAATTCAAGCATGTTCCTAACCTTGAAAACATAACAGTGAAAATTAAGCATTTTCCAAACTTTCAAGACTTTGTACAAATTTTAGAGGAGTTACTTGCTGTAACTATTTAAAGATACATACAGTCTGCAGATGGGTCAAGGGTCATATTAAACTGTTTTTTCAATTTTCATGTGTATGTGAGCCATGCAGTTTTTGTTCAGCACGGTCATTCAAAATTTGTGTAGGCCAGACCGCAGTTCTCTTCATAGTAATAATATGAAATGTGAAGCAGCAGCTCTTGTTGATAATAAATAAAAATAGATGAACAAACTTTAATTGGTGTCATTTCATAAGATTCTTAAATTGAGAAGTTGTGCAAGTGGTCTTACTCTTAAAATAAAAAAAGCAATCTCGTTCCTCTGGTGGAATATTATGGAAACCATTGTTGTAGCTTGTTACTGGTTAAATCTAGCTCAATATTGGCTGGAATATCTTATGAAGATAAAGCTAGATATATTTTCTTAAAATGAGATTACTTTTCTAATCCAAAACATGCTTGACAAGAATATTTTTCTTTTTAGACAAAAAATAAGACAAATTTACTAGAAACAAGGATTTTTTGCTTTCTTGAGATTCCTTTTTTGTGGTGTAGGCTTGAAAGGCTACTGAAAATGATGTGATCATGCTGCATGCTCAGGTTGCTAGCATGCTAATGGTGAGTGTGGTGGGGTTGAAGCTCAGTACAAGAACCCTATTTCTCTTAAAGCGACAGAAAACAGAAAACTTATAGTGTACAAAATATCATACTTGCATCGACATGAATTAAATCAAATGATTACTAACTGACATTTAACAAATTACTATTAATTAACTTTTTGAATAAAATCACTTATTTATCTCAGTTTAAATAAACAAATACAGACTGTTTTGTTTAACCTATCAATGCTTACTACTTCCAGTACTACGGTTACAACTACTACAGTATTAGTTCTGCAGCTGCTACTACTCCTATTACTGTTGCTGCTAATAAATTCATCTTTTAGCTTTTAATACTGAAGCATGTATAACCTTTTCCAGTTGATAATAGTAACTGTGAGCAGGATCTAGTAATTTTGCAGACCCAAAATAGATGCTGCAAAGTAATATTACGTTTTTCTCTGCTTCTGTCCAATTGTATTCAGCTATTTTGACATGGTTTCATTTTGGATTTTCCCAAATGGAACAGGCCCCAAGTTGGGGCTGCCAATCTGTCATTATCAACTTGTGATAACCCAAGATTTAGGCTAACAGGAAATAATAGTGAAAGCTAAGGCTGAGGGAGGAGCTGGTACCAGGTCTCAGACAGGATGGAAATGCCAAAGGAAGAGAGTGGACAGATTCTGGGACCTTCTAGGGAAAGATGAGAGGTTCAGTCAGCTGGCAATTGAAGGCAATGCTCTGCATTCCACACAGCAATTCCTCCTCAGAGATAACTTTTAGCATGGTGAAAAAGATTGTCACTGAAAATAGAATGAGCATGAACAACAGCACTCTCTGCTCTTTGTTGTCCTGCAAGATCAACCATAGCTGCCCTGGTTACAGATACACTCCATCTAAGAGGGTACTGGTGGCTGCCAAGTCGGCCTCATATATTTACAACTCTTTTCAGTGCATGGAACCTGGAAGCCACACATGCATAGTCATACTAAGAATGTACACACATACTTACAAGCATACAACAACAACAACACACACATAAACTCAGAAGCAAATGCATACATCTACACACTTATTAATATGTTCATGAAATGATAAATGTTAATATAAATTGAAATGTGTACAAGTGTTAAACTGCAGTGTTTGTGATAAATTGATGTTTTGTCATTACATAAATATAAATAAAAATATAAATGATAAATATTTTGTTTTTATTTACTTACCCCTAGATGAGTAATCAAGAACAACAAAGTATTGAAAATAGCATAATTATATCGTCTATCTATGTTATGCATTAACCCCCCCCCCCCCCCAACAACAACAAAAAAACCTTTCTGCCATTCCGTGTGGACTTCATTTCCCGGTAGCCATTGCGCTGGGACAACTAAAAAGTATCCCCGAACAGGCTGAAGCTGTATTTCAGACCAAAATATTTAGTTTATGGTTCGTTTTATCCGAACCAGTTTTATTAAGAATGTGTAAAAGCCTTCTTTGGGGCTAGTATTGGAGCATTACACGTTTTTAGCAGCTTTTTTTCATGCTATGACACATAAATCAGTGTTAGTTTTATTTTGTCCCCCTTCCGTCATATCCGACGCGGAACTAAACTCATGACTCAAACATGTCTGTGTCAAGCAGCACCTACAAACCTGTGAGCCATGTCGTTTTCGACATGGATGGATTATTATTAGGTATTGAAACGTACTTTGTGTGTGTTATATCTTGTAGTTTTGTTCATTTCCTACGAGGTTGCACCTACGCTAAAGCTACATTGATACAGATGAGTCATTCATTTCATTTTGACTCCGTAATCGTGCATGGCGAATGGTTGGTATTCGTAACATTACGTTTTTGTAACTTTATAATTTAGGGGGGAATTCGGCATACATCTAAAATGGCAATATGTACTACGAAATGTTTACCATTAAAAGCGATTGTGACGGTGACACTTTTGAAAGTTGAGGTTTAACTGATAACTGAAACTTTTTTATTAATCAGAGGTGCCGAATTAAAGATTTGTATCTACTGACCAGCTTCAATATAGATTACGTAATACTTGGCGATTATATATCTACAACTAAACAAATTACATTATGTTTTAATGATATGGATAAGACACAGTTTACTTGATAAAGTGTAGAATTGATCAAGACACTGATTGGTTCAACCCATTCTAACCTCTTAAACCCCAAATTCCCCTTTTATATTTCCCTCATGCAGCATTGTCCACAATGTTGTGACAACATCACACATACTCTGTATTCTGCATGGCCGAATTAACCTAGGATGCCCAATCCCCTTACTCAGCGTGCAAATATGTCAAAATAGGTTTGTGGCAGTGTAGCAAAGGTTCTATTCATACACGATCCTAAATTCCATTTAATTGAAAGCTATTCAATTTCTTTTTGTATTTTGTCATTTTAGACACAGAGCGACTATACACTGTGTCCTTCAAGGAAATATGTGGCCGCTTTGGAAAACAGTACACATGGGACGTGAAGTCATCAGTGATGGGTAAAAAGGCTCTGGATGCCGCCCAAATTATTCGGGACACTCTGGAGCTTCCCATGGCAGCTGAGGAACTCCTCGCTGAAAGCAGACAAATACAAGAAACAATCTTTCCCTCTGCCAAACTCTTGCCAGGTATGCCTGATTTACCACACCATTTGACATTCAATGCCATATTTTAGGCCTTTCACAAAAGAATACAGAAATATAAAACAGTAAAATGCAACTGATATGTTCTCGGCTCAAGAGCGGCATATTGTAAGCTCTTGTGTGGGCTGCTGTCCTCTTTATTCTACATGTTAAAAGTGCTGCTCCTTCTGTTTGTGTACATCCGTATATATTGGGCCAGTGTATGCAGCTATGCAACTGTTGGGGCATGTGTGTATACAATCTGCAATATTTTGCTCTGATATTCAGTACTACAGCTGAAGTTAACAATTTTTTCATTAATATTTTTTTCTGTAAAAGGTCAAAAATAATGACCAAAAACCAATTCAAGTAGGTCTTTTACTGGGATTTTGACAGTTAAGGTTTGAGTTTTATGTATATGGTGAGTCACGTCATCATTTCTGAGAGAGGAGTCTTTTAATCCAGTGTCCTAGTTTACCTCATGGTATAACTAGTCAGTCTAATTATCAAGACCTGTTGTTTATATCAATATGAACATTAGAAATTGGTTCAGAAGGAAAAGCACATTAAATAATTGTGCCCATTTGTGTCACATAAGGATGGTGATTCAGCAAGTGCAGCAGTCTCTCATAATTGAATTCATCAACTGATGCTTGGATTTCATTCTTAGAATGTCATTAAATTATAATGGAAAGCATTTCATCTGTGCTATGCATGCTATTGAACAAAGAACAAGTGTTCACTATTGAGAACCTCACATGCAATGCCTGCTGGTACATCTAGGCACCTTTGATCAGGTGTTCTGAGTGAGGGAATTTGATTTCTATGTTAATATAAAACAATTAGTAGTTTTAGTTTTAATGGACTATATACAGAAGAACAGACATCTGTTTAAGTGGTAGCAAAATTTTCCTCTAACAGAAGCTGCGTCCCACTTCAGGGGCTGAATTTTCCAAAGTATGCAGCCCACAAAGGAGCTTAGTGGAGGGTTTATGGTGGTGGTTACAGCAGTACTGTCATAGATAACTACATTACAGGTTTTGATTTATATTTCAGAAGTGGATTTCACCTGTTTAGATGGCCACTGTAACACTAGACGGCTGTATGAGATGTGATCAGGCCGTATCATGCTTTAATTATATTCCCCACAGTCCCCACATTCTTACATTCACTTTGTGATATGAACAACTGTGGGAAATTTCACCTCTCTCATTGCTGAATAGGAGACTACTCACTACTCAAGTGTAATCATTTTTAATGATATTAGCAGAGGTAGTCTTGATTCTGGCAAGGTGGCCCACCTCCACTATAAAACAATTCAGTTCAGTTTAAAGTTATCTCAGGTCACTTTTTCATATAGAGCAGGTCTAGACCAACTCTTTATATTTACAGAGACCCAACAATTCCCACCATGAGGAAGCACTAGGTGACAGTGGCAAGGGGGAAACCCTGTATAGTCTCACAGACCTAAAATAACACTCCACTTCAACTTTCAAAAAACATTTTCCAAGTTTATAACCAAGAAGTTGCCTTCAAAGGTAAATGTCACTGGGGCCAGTTCTATGGTACCTGAGATGACAGAACAATTTGTGACGTTTTACCTTAAGCACATGATGGACAACATACAAACAATTCATGATAATATCACTTAGATTAAACAATCTAACGAGCCTAATTATACACGTAGACAAGCAGCTCACACATACATTTCTGTGTACTTTGTGTACCTGACACCAGAATATCTTCCTTGACAACTTTGGATTTTGCACAAAGTAAACGTGACCAAACATGGCAATACCCAAATGGTCACCTCAACCTTTCTTGTGTGTGGGTAATTGAAGTCAATTACTAGTTTCTCTTCAGAACTCTTTGCCACAATTGTGGTTTGTTCAGAGTCTACTGCTTGCCTTACTTCACATCCTGACGTACTGCCTCAACTAGGTAAGGGCTATACATGCAAATGGTGCATCTTAAAGATGCATTTTGCAGATGTGTAGTGTTAATTTCTGAGCACATGCACAACCATGGAGGATCGCAGAAACCATGAGGTAGCAATCTTGCTCACACTACTGGTAGTTAAAGGCAAGTATACTGTAAGTGCTCCTAAAAGAACAAACAGTGGAGTTATTGCTTATTTGAATTTAAATGATATATTAACCTGTGACTGGTGACTGATCCAAATTCAAACAATGCATTTGCTGCATTTGGATGAGCCTTTGGAATGGGACAGCCTTGTGAACCTTTTGTGACATAAATAGACTAGATATGTGGCCTATAAGATTCATAATTGGGATGCAGCTGTGAAGTGGTAGCATGGAGCAGCAATGTTTACTGGGTACATAGAGGTGTGTTCAGTGTCTGTGTTCTCTTCACATAACAGGTAAGTTGAAAAGAGAGAGACGTTGTAGGAGTGTGTTCCTTGAGGGAGTTTTTATTACAGGTTTTAGCCTATCATCCTTGAAGCTGTGGATTAAAATTCTCCTACAACTCTGCTCTGCTCTCTGGTCACCATTGAAATTAAAAATAAGAACAGAAACGTATTCACCAGCAGTTGTCCCGGAAGGTGCTCCATATCATCAGGGATCTTTATTGAAACCATGAGTCTTTTAAACAGTTGATACAAACTGATATATTAATCTAACCCCAAGTCACATTTTGCAACATGTGTACCACTAGGTGTGGAGAAGCTGGTGCACCATCTGCAGAAACACAGTATACCCATTGCAGTGGCAACCAGCTCTGCCAGTGTGACATACAAGTTGAAGACAAGCCAACACAAAGACTTCTTCAGTCTGTTTGACCACATTGTTCTGGGTGATGATCCCGAGGTGAAGAACGGCAAACCTCAACCTGACTCCTTCCTGGTCTGTGCCAGCAGGTTTAACCCTTCAGCTTCTCCAGAGAAGGTAAGCACCACAGATTACAGATGTACCACATTTTAAGTCACGTTTGTTCATAAAAATATAGACTCTGCTAGCTCAACCCACTTTGCCAGTGTTTCTTGAAGCGTGGTAAAATTGAATTACTGTACAAATGCATTTAGAGCCAATGGAAAGCTGTGAGTGGAGGTGACTAGATGCAGAATTTGTCGGGCAGTTCAAATTGAGGTGAAGTAATGGTATTGATGTTAATAAAAATAGTACTAATAACTATAATAATAGTAATACTAATAATAAGACCAATAACAATAATAGCAGCAGCGGGAATTGAGAAGGAACACAGGGGCATCAGGTGACCTGCAACCATAGATCTAGACTCTACAGCTACGGAGGCAGAAATGCCTGCAGAAAGTAACAGAAGGAGAGAGAGAGGAGAGAAAGCGCACAACTACAGGAAAGGGAAGCAGTCGAGTTAGTAACAAAATTGCAAGAAACATGGAAGTATGTCAACTTCATCAAATATGCTGAACTGCTTTAAATGCTACATTTAAAACAATAAGAGATTTTCTTCATGGTGCAGTCTGAACAGATGAATTTTTTGACGGAAGATGTGTCAGATTTTCTGCTGTCCTGATGTCAATGGGGAGCTTGTTCCACCATTGTGCGTCCAGGACAGCAAACAGTTGTGATTTTGTTGAGCAGTAGCTGGGCCCCCATTGTAGTGAGGGAGTAGCAAGCCGATTGGCTGTAGTGAGAGCATAGTGGATGGGATGTATGGTTTGACCATGTCCTGGATGTAGGATGGGTTTCGCAGCACCAGTAGCCAGTGCAGGGTGCGGAGGAGCGGTGTAGTGCGGAAGAACTTCGGGAGGTAGAAGACCAGCCAAGCTGCTGCATTCTGGATGAGCTGCAGAGGTCAGATGGCACATGCAGGCCATCACCAGCCAGGAATGAGTTGCAGTAGTCTAGGCGCAAGCTGACAAGGGCCTGGACCAACCACAATCATAGCTGCAGCGCCTTACATTAGGATAGGAAATGAAGAGGTGGATATAGGTCAGGTGGGGTCAGCTTGGGTAGGGAAATGAGGAGCGTATGTCATTAATCTTTTTTACAAAGTAGTTAACAAAGTCCCTTCGTAGAAGGGAGGAGGGGAGTGGAGGGATCAAGTAGGGTAGAGTAGATAGAAAAGAGTTTTTTGGGGTTGGACAAGGAGGACTGAATATTGAGATTGAAGGACATCCTCAGAGTGCTTGGATTTCTGCCATTTTCTCTCAGCTGCCCGTAGGGTGGTTCTATCCGCATGCACCGAGTCAGACAAAGGTGGAGAGGTCGGGTGAACCTGCAGAGAGGTGAGAGGACGGAGAGAGAGTCCAGGGACGAGAACAAAGTAGAGAGGAGAGTGTCAATGGCAGAGTTGGGAGGCATGAGTGGAAGGGAGTCAGGTGAGCGGGGTGCTGATAGGACTGATAGGAGATGAGGCAAGAGAGGAGATAGACGGAGTGAAGGTTGCGGCGAATCGGGACAGTATGTGTAGAATAGAGAGGTTTGAGAGAGGGGGGAGAGTCGGAGATGAAGAAATGGCAAGAGACGTGAAGAGGAGCTCCAGAGAGGTCAGTAGAGCAGTTCCTGGTGAATATAAGATCAAGTTAGTGATGAGCTTACTACCTTTAAGAAGATGGTAAAGGTAATAATTCAGCTGTTGACTTCTCTGTCTGCATGTTGAAATCATCGAGAACTACAAGCGGGGGCCGTCTTCAGGGATGTTCGATAGGAGGACATCTTATTCCTCCAAGAATTCCCTGAGAGGACCGGGTGGGTGGTAGAGCACAACAATGTTTAATTTCACCAGATAAGTAACACTGTGAAATTCAAAAGAAGGAGTGAAGTGTGGAAATAGGTAGAGAGAAAAGGGGTTGAGTGTGTGTGGAGTGGGTGGGGTAGATAAGATTAGAGAGGTTACCGTAATGTCATGAGCAGGTCCATCCATCCATTCTCTTCTGCTTATCCGGGGCCGGGTTGCGGTGGTAGCATGCTAACCAGGGTAATCCAGATATCTCCTACCAATTGGACGTGCCTGGAAAACCTCCAAGGGGAGGTGCCCAGGAGGCATCCTGATGCCCCAATCACCTCAACTTCCTTTCAATGCAAAGGAGCAGTCGCTCTACTCCGAGCTCCCTCTGGATGTCTGAGCTCCTTACCCTATCTCTAAGGGTGAGCCCAGCCACCCTATGGAGGAAAATCATTTTAGCCGCTGCTATATGTGATCTCATTCTTTCTTTCACTACCCAAAGCTCATGACCACAGGTGAGGGTTGGAACGGAGGTCGACTGGTAAATCAAAAGCTCATGCTCCATTTTACCCTCACTCGTGAACAAGACCCCGAGATACTTGAACTCCTTCGTTTGGCGCAGTAACTCACTCCCAACCCAGAGGGGGCACTCCATCGCTTTCTGGCAGAGAACCATGGCCTTGGACTTGGAGGTGCTGACTCTCATCCCAGCTGCTTCGCGTACATTTTCTCTATTCACACTTCTCTCACTGAAAACGAATGAGGCAGAGACACCTGCTGTGGGTTAACCCATATGAGCAACAAAGAATGTGACCAAACGTGTGAGCATTATATCAGTATATCAGTATATTGCTAATATCAGAAATTAGCAATATATGCTGTTGTGGTGACATGACCAATAACTGATGGGGGAGAGGTGGGATAATTCATCACCAGATACCACAGTTGTCATGTCTGCTCATTCTAAATTAATTTTGACTCGTTTTTTTCCCCCACAAAGTAGGTTGAAAGTATTGGTAGATGTGCTTTTTGTTTAATTATATTTATGTTTTTCAAATGTCATTGCTTTTTTAAACTGGCGTCAGTCTGCCTAATGCACTGAAAAACACTACAAGATGTCAGTCTTTCTGTCTCTCTCTTTTCTCTAATTTTCTTTTTTAGCTGTTTAATTTAGTCTGTTTATTATATGTTAATAACACTCCCTACGGAACCTTACCACCATACAGAAGGGCTGGGAAGATATGCTTATGTCCTGATTCCATAATATCACTATTCCTGGGTGCCGATTCGATATGTATTGTGATTCTTCTTAAAGCTGGATTGTGGAACTTCTGTCTCCCCTTCTGGCAGTGAGAGTATTTACACAAACACTGTTGATGCGTGCTTATGGCGTATGCCTACAGGAGAGCTCGCTTAAATTTCCACAGTTCCAAGCCAATAATCAATTATTTAGAGAGAGTAAATGTAATAGCCCTCAGTCCTTTCTCTTCTTTCAGCGCACTCAAATGAGGAAAAGCTACACCAGTGGTTATCCGTGTTTGTCCTCGTCATCGATCGCTTTCTTTTTTTGACTGTAATCCTTCCTCTGAACGCTGAATTTTTGACTCTCTCTCTACATTGCTCTGTGGCAAACCAATCATTGCTGGTTGATTTAAAACGCATTACTACTGGTGCACCAGCGTGGGAATGTCACCACAGACACCAGATTTAAAAACTCCGGTATACTGCGAAATACAGAGAAATTTAGATGGCGGTGATGGGCTTAATCAGCATTGTGTGAACTTGTCTGGCAACAGCTTGAATGTAACAGACGTTCATTTATATGTAAAAGTCCTGCACTCAAGCTTTAAGTTTTTATTTTTATGATTTATTGTGATTTTTGCTTTTTTAACATGGGAATAAGTTGAATTATACACTTCTAGAAACTGTATATCATGAGTCATATTTCCAAAAACAATGCATATCACATGTCAGTCAGTATGTCGGGAAGAATTTTCTGGGAAAATCCAAAGAATGTGACGTTTTGCGCGCTCCCAAGTGCCTTGCATCTCTTCAACTCCAGTTCAGCTCAGCTTCCCTACAGTACTACATGCTCTGGTACTTATGTATGATGACAAACGGTGTTGATTTTAAACAACAATAAATTATGTAATGGTACAAAGCAAAGGTGTATAATTAATGCTTGCTTTCTACTAGCCAAAAGCGATGGAAGGCAGGTGTGGCCAACTAGTTAAATGTAACCTAAGCCAAGCTAAGGTTAGCCAGCTAGCTGTAACTTAGCTACACTGCATGGATCTGGCGTTGGTTGCTTTGTAACGTTAGCTGATAAAGTAATCTGCAAATGGAAAGCTAATTAGTATCATGGAGCCAATGGTCCAAATAAAATATAGCAACATTACAGTAACATTATTCTAAATCAGTGTTGCCAACTCTCACACTTCTGGCATGTGACACACACTTTCATGTTCAGTCTCATGCTCTCACGCTGCCCCAACAATTCTCACACCAAAACACAGTGACACCAACAGAGATGAACAGGCAAAAGTTTCTGGTATAGTAATGGTTAAACCAAGCGAACGTTGGTTACGTATCATAACCCCATTCTATAGTAATAGAGTAGCTCTTAAATTACTCTCTGATTGGTGCGTGATGCTTATCACCATGTTGATTGGACAGCTGTTCTGGCAGAAAACCCTGCATTGGAGCCTAGAAGGGGTTCAAGCAAGCCAGTGAGTGAGTGGATCCACCATTACCACGCCGGCGTATGCCTGAGGTGCGCAGGGTAGGCGGAGTCTGCAAACCATTTTACGGTTATCCTAGCTGGGAGATACACCGAAGAGTGGCATATGCGTCACCACGACCACATGGCCAAAACAAACACACAAGTCAAGGGAGATTGATAAAACAGAACTGACAAATGTCATTCAGGCTTACAGTCATATTGTGAACGTTACTGTCCGTGCTGGCAATTATTTGTCAACTATGAAAGCTACCATGGCTTTTGCCCTGTAGGCCGGCATTGTTGTTTGTTTTGTTAGCTGACAATTACATGGTTGCTGTCACTGGCTGACAGATTACACTCCATTTAAACCGTTTTCCCGGCCATCGCCGTTACATGTTAAGCATGCACCAGCGCACTGAAATGGAGAGGACCCAGTGAGAGTGCGTTCATATTTGGCTGAGTGAGTGAAAGAGTGTGTTCATGTATATATTTAATTTAATATATGTGAGTAAGTGTGGTCATGTAGATTTGTCTGTGTGTGTTCATGTATTGGCTATGTGTCTGGAGTAGGATAGGTTCTTGTGTTCTTTTGTTTCTTTTTGTTTATTTCTGGCTCTTGCTACTGAACATTAAATAAAATTCTGTAGTTTTGGTATTGGAAACAACACGTCATTGACTTTCATTAGTGAATGAACCTGTGTGTCCTTTACTGGGTTAGTGTACGTCTAATATAAATTGTGAGTATTTCCTAGGGTGGAAGTCCCGGGGTGGTGTAGTCAGGCTATATCCTTAAATCTAAAAAGGTCCCGCTCCTGCCACATGTGTAAACTGCATACTTTTTTAAACCCTGTTGGTAAATTGAGTCCAAATATGTGCATGTGATGAAGTGAGCATGCGTGTACGGGTGATTAAGACCATGCCATCAAAATTTCACTCCAGCCAGGTACCCAGAGTTGGCAACCCTGTTCTAAATATGATTGTAAACCATGTTCAGTCTCGTGTATGCCACGTCACTGTTTTGGCCGGTGCTCGCTCGAGCGCGAGCTTGAGTACGAGCAACAGGATGCTGACTGCACCTCACTTAACCACCAGGTGTCATTAATAACAAGGACTTTCTGAAAACTCCATAAGTGAGTTGAGTGAGTGAGTTTGTATTCATTTACAGATTGTTAAAGTTACACACGGATCAGGTTACTTTCGCTTTCGGGGTTTTGAGACTATATTCATGCTGTTCCATGCTGCGTTTAGGTGCTGGTGGAAAACTGGGACATCTGGACTTTTAGTCCAGATGTGTTTAATTTCACAGTGGGAAATACGTTTTTCTAAATAGACAGAATAGCTCGTCACCCCTTGACTAGAGCACATACATATATGTACCAACCATAGAGTCTCTATACAGTAACCTATAAATGTAAATATATGGTTTAAATGAGCTACTGCTAGGTGGTAGAGTTGTTCTTCTGCTGGGAAACAGCCAGTCTGGGCAAAAAGCAGATGAAGGCTGAACCTAACCCAAACCACCGAGGGGCGGCGCTATACGGGAAACACANCACAGATTCGTAAATGCATGCTGCGTTTAGGTGCTGGTGGAAAACTGGGACATCTGGACTTTTAGTCCAGATGTGTTTAATTTCACAGTGGGAAATACGTTTTTCTAAATAGACAGAATAGCTCGTCACCCCTTGATTAGAGCACATACATATATGTACCAACCATAGACTCTATACAGTAACCTATAAATGTAAATATATGGTTTAAATAAGCTACTGCTAGGTGGTAGAGTTGTTCTTCTGCTGGGAAAACAGCCAGTCCAGGCAAAAAGCGGCGGCGCTAACGGACTTCCACGCAACACCATTGTGTGCAGACAAGAGAACGCCATGGCGGAACATCCCGGTGGCAATATTCATACACAACAGGTCGTTTAGCTTATACTCACTTCAGACGACGAGCCACCGGGATGTTCTGCCATGGCGTTCTCTTGTCTGCAAGCATGCACGAATCTGTGTAGCTGGAACAGCGTGAATATATTCTCAAAACCCGAAAGCGAAAGTAACCTGATCCGTGCGTAACTTTAACAATCTGTAAATGAATACAAAGACATTTGTATGCGCAGGAAGCTTTTTGAAAGCGAAAAGGATCAGATCTGTGAAGCTGAAGTTAAAAATCTTAAGTATAAAAAATATACATATTTATTACAAATCATGTTTTTTAATTACAAATCTTGTTCTTCAATTACAAATCTTGTTCTTCAGTTACAAATCTTGTTTTTCAATTACAAATCTTGTGATACACATTTACAAATCTTATTGAGACTATATTCACTCCATATAATTGTCTCATAAGCCTTACCAACCGGTCGAGGCAGATTACTGCCCACCCAGAGCCTGGTTCTGCTCGAGGTTTCTGCCTGTTAAAAGGGAGTTTTTCCTTGCTGCTGTCGCTTGTGCTTGCTCTTGGTGGGAATTGTTGGGTCTCTGTAAACATAAGAAGTCGGTCTAGACCTGCTCTTTATGGAAAAGTGCCCTGAGATAACGTTGTTATGATATGGCTCTATATAAATAAAACTGAATTGAATAGTATTACCTGGGGACCTCTAGTCATTTGTAATAATTGAGGAGGTCGTCTGTGATCTTAATCCTGTGCAAATCTGCCATTTCTGTAATTTGTGAAGTAAAAATTCCACTGCAAATTACCTACCATATTTCGCCAATACAAAGCAATGATTACTTTCCAAATGCTTTTCCTTTCTGTTTTTTGTGATTGCTGTTTCCCATCAATGAAACTCAACATTTCCTGTAGATGTTTGAAAGCCTACCAGAACCAGTGATTATGCCTTCTAAGCCACTAAAAGGCTTTCAGTGTGAAACATCTGTGTAGAAAATGTTAAGTTTCATTGGCGGTGACTGAACAACGATCAAAAGAAACAGTCCAATACACTCAGACAGGTTCATATGCAAAAGATCATTGTTGATAATTGATCATAAAATTGTTTATCCCATTCCTTTTTTCATTAAACAAACATACAAAAAATGTGGTTTGGAGATTTGCTATTAGATCTGTAGACTCCAAACGATCTCACCAAAGTGCAGAAAAGCACTAAAGGTCAGTTTTTCCCTGTTGCAGAAACCTGTGAATAGAACCTGCTGAAAACATCCACAATCTGTGCATATACCTGGCCACTTTATTTATACAGTATATGTACAGTGGTCGTGAGTGCAAAAATGCAACATTGGATGAAACACAATAACAAAACAGACAACACAACATTCAATTGTATTTAAAAATGGCGGCAAATCTCAATCTCAGGGCTATTTTCATATAGAGCTGAGGCCTGTACTACGAAGCCAGTTCCACATACACGTGATCTCTTTTCGTTATCTGGCTTCACTGAGCCTACCAACCGCGATGACGCTAAGTGGTCACATGATGGTGGTTATGGACTTAAATGGAATGGACTTTTACTTATATAGCGCTTTTCAACCGTTGAAACAGTTCCCAAAGCGCTGTAACAGTAACCTAAGGTCTAACAGTAGTCTAATTCACCCATTCACACACCAATGGGGACACAGCTGCCATGCTGGCCTCCACCGGGGGCAACTTAGGGTTCAGTGTCTTGCCCAAGGACACTTCGACATGTGGACAGCAGGAGCTGGGATCGAACCACCAACCCTGGGGTTGATGGATAACCGCACTACCCTCTGTGCCACAGCCCCCCCTAAAATTAAATAAATTAAACTTAACATTATCTATGTGTAGCAATGTTGCCACTTTGGGTTCTTCTGATGGATGAAAACACAGAAGCACACACCGTTGACTTAACTGAACACAGATCTTTACACTATTTACAACTGTAGGAACACTCGGCTGGCTTCCCGGCTCCCCTGCCAGGCGTCTTCGGGTCAGTCAGCTGCTCCTCTCCTTCATGTACTGGGTTCAGGTTTTCTCCTCTTTCCGGAGGGCGCTCTCTCTGTCCGTCTCTCAGGACTGTGTCAGCCAGCCTCTCACCAGTCCCTGCTCCTACTAAAATACAGAGCCTATGATTACAGATTGCTCACCACCTGTGCCATCCAGATTGCTGACGCTGACTCTCTGAGCCTCTCCCCCACTCTCTCCTCTGTAGCTGAGCTCAATCAACCACACTCCGCCACCACATGTAAAGGCAGAATTTATGGCAGATTTGTGTTGGATTGTGTCAGAATTTACAGGTGTATCTAATAAACTGGTTGCTCAGTATCTGCATTGTTTTTTTATTCACTTTTATAATTTATTTGTTTCAGTGGCGAATTCACCCAGATACAGTCAGAAAAAAAAATTGTGATCGGTCCATTTCCTGTTCTGTTCTATTAACCCACTGTTTGCCAAGACAAGTGAGTCCAAGTTTATAACAATAATCTATAAATTATTACTATTAGTTAATAAAAGCAAACAAATGCATAAATAAATAGATAATAAAATGAATTCATTAAGAGTACAAAAATGATTTCAATATTTTCTTTTTTTCTTAGGCCTTCACTGAATACCTTGAAGGCCCAGAGGGCTCCTCTCATGTTTGATTACGGATTGAATTATAGGTCGGGGGTTGGTTTGGAGATAATTGCACATAACACCTCGGTTCTGGAACTAAGCTTTCCGGGAATAGGGCAAACATGGGTTTGAAAACTGGACCCATACAGTACTCTGTTCAGAAGAGCCCTTACATTTTTTAACTCTTTACATCTTTGAACTCTGAATTCTTTTAGTAGTAAAATTACATTTTTACACGGCATATGAGATGAATAATTGGGTGGTGTTACTACTTGAAATGCGTGGCTGATGTCCTAATTTGTGCTGCACCCAGCATGCACCCTCTGGTTCTGAGGGTATTTCGCACACTGTATAAGTCGATAGAGTGGGCTGACCTTTTATTTTATTTTATTTTTTTTAATTTCAGCCGCCTCTTTTTATTCTTATCAGTGAATGAGACTCTTTTTAGTTTTAGGGTGCCAGAGCTCTCGGGGCAGCCTACCACGCCAGGAGTGCCGGGCCTTGATGGGGTCAGCGGGCCCGAACCAAAAGGCGATTTACCCTTCTGAGTGTAGGCAGCGCTTTCGCTAAACTTACTATGGGATCTCCTTCCCCCCCTTTCCTAAACATTAGGTCGGCACTTAACCAAGTGGTTGAGACTTCCCTCTTGTACCCCTTTACCGGCATACGCCAGGGAGCGGCCTTGCTGTCAGGGACAGCCTGTTAGTCAATCACCCAAAGAATACTCTATCGGTTCCTTGCATACCCCTAGCTGTGTTCCTAGCGAAACCGTAAGGAATTCCTGTACTGCCCCTAGTGCCTAGTGTTCCAAATCTAGTCCTAATCAGGGTTAATCTCTAGCCATCATGCAGAGGGGGCTCACCTGAGAGGCGATGAGGAGGACCAAGCCTGGCCGGGAGGGTCGGGCGGATGAGAAGAAAGAGTGGTCTAGAAAAAGTTTAACTTTCTTTATTTAAGGAATAACAATTAAAATTATTATTATTATTAGTGGTACAACGTTAAAAAGGAAAAATTCTTAAAAAACACCTCACAGGGTGAAGTCAATAAAAAGTAGAACAAGAACCATGGCTTTTCACTAAACAATACTGAAATGTAAGTCTACTGTCAAACGAATATGAGACTTCATAAGAATAATAACAGTCGTAAATATAAATGAACTTAATAGTATGATAAAACATTATAAAAAACTTCACTGCAAAACTGGAACTTAAAAGGTATAAACTGGAAACATTGAAGGCCTATAAAACTTGTCTTGACTTGAGCAGCTCATGTGCTGCTTGACTTGCTATTTATAACACACACCGAACTTTGCTCCACCTGCAGCAGGACCTGTGTGCTCAAGAACACAAAGGTTCATCACAAAGCAAAATGCAGTCAATATTAGACATGTTGATTTCAACTCAAATAAATATGTTCAGGGATCAGCTGGGATGGTGAGAGCTGAAAGTTCACACTCTTTTTATCTTGCCTCCTTTAACAACGTAGAGGAGATTTAGAGCTATACTGTATGTCAACAGTATGTCAAACAATATGTCTTATATCTACTTGTATTTAGCTGCCTGTATGTAAGCCAATAGCTTTTTATTTGCAGTAATGGAGGCATGCTCTCTGTCAGCCGCTCTGACAGACACACACTTCTGCTATGGCACTTTGATCAAAAATGGTGAGCTTTCAGGGTTCATGGGCTGTTGAAGGTATATTTTCAGACGCTCTGAGCCTTTTGCAGTGTTGAGTCAGTTTAAAATAGCTGTCAAATATCTCACTAAAAGACTCCAAATAACAGTGTGAGGCCTGACCTACTTTCATGAAAACACACACTGTAGACCACATGTAAAAAATGCTAGTACTGTTCTAGTGTATTTAGGAATATACTGTATGTGATGCACATTGTCACCTATAAATCATGTTCTTAGCATCTGTTAATGATTTACAAAAGTCACATAAAAAGTCCTGATCAACTATGTGATAATGGAACAGAAGAATGGAGCCAAAGCAGTAGCCTCAGCAGAGACGAAACTGCTGGTGTTTCTGCAGCCGGCAGAGGATGTGGGGGTTGTGTTTGCACTCGTGCTGGGGCTTGTAGTTAGTGAACAGGACAAATATGCACAACAGTGCAATAAAATTAAGGATCACGTCATTATGGTGTGTGGTTGTGGTTAGCATTATTGTACCTGGTCATAGTTAAAGAAGGTTGCATCTACCTTAATTAATCTCAATGCATCACCCAGTCAGCACGCTAAGTAACCCAAATCACCCACGATGTTGCGTGACCGACAGGTGCATACTGGGTCTGGCTAAATGCTAAAATGTTAACAGTGGATCCTCCAGCGGTGACTTCTGTGTTCACTGAGGAACTTCTACCTTCAGCGAGGTGTGTGAGGCCTCTCTGCTGTTTATGACAATAATCTCTGACACAGCTATGTCTTCAGGTGCACAAGACTCACAGAATGTCGTTCAGACAGGTGAGTACAACACTCACTGTCCAGAGAAGAACATCAACAACCACTGTGTTGCCTAGCAACAAAGCATTATGTGTGCGCTATGTGGTGCGTTTTGTGTGATTCCGGTGATGTGTTGATACTGTTGATTCTATAAGAAGTGTCATGATATGTAAGTTATGTGGCTTAATGATGCTTGTTTCACCCGCTGTGGTGTCAATTGACTTTTTATTTATTGTTGGTCACTTTTGTTTAACTGTCTGAGTTTTGTCCTTTTTGTGGTTAATTCTCGTAAGGCTATGCAGAGGAAGGCGGTTGTATATTTATAATCAGTGGTATACACAGAAATTGACTTTATTGTTGGTTTGGACATCAGGGCTCGACATTTAATGCAATTTATTTTGAAGCCTCAACTTGTTCTTTAATTTAAGAGTAGTAGAATATATCATCATATAGCATTTGTCCCCGCCCCCCTTAAAAATGTAATGCAGTAATGTTTACTGAGAGTCCATTTTAACTGACCGACTTTTTACTTTTATCTAAATACATTTTTACACAAGTTCTTTTACTTTCACTTGAGTATAATATTCACGTACCCTTCCATTCTTGCTGAGAAGAAGGTTGTTCCTTTACCCCTTCAACCTCCACCAATCAATTAGACACAGAGTGCAATTAAGTCTCGCCCACACCGGATTGATTGATCCATTGACTTTGTATTGCGTGAAGGTGCCTCCTTGTCACTTCGGTCTGCTAGCAAACAACAGAAACATGCCTAAAAGCTTCTGTGTGGTGGGATGCACTACCAACAGGGTAAAGAACCCAGAACTAAGTTTTTATATGCTGCCGAACCAAAAAACTGAGCTTTTAAGAAGACAAAAGTGGATACAGGCAATAAGACGTGAGGCACCCAGACACTCAGCTGATGCTATGTGTCTTGATTATTATTAAATAAGTTACAGTTGCTAATTTGGCCAGACAAACTGTAGAGGTTGAAGCTAACTAAGCTGTGCAGGCCTGGTTTTATTCTTAGTTAGGTTAAATTATGTTCTTAACAGGTGATTTGATCAAATAGTTGTAAATACTGAAGTATTTAATTTCTGGCCATTCAGTGGGATCATTTGTCCAAGAAAAGCAAGGTAAGGAGAAGGGACACTGAGATAGACCAACAATATTGAGTTTGTCAGTATACCTTTTCCTGTCTGGTAGACATATGATGTTAAAATAATGACATGATGAAACTGAATGTTTTTAGCTAGCTACAGGCATTTTGTTAGCGTTTTAGCACATGGTTACATATTGTGGTGCTGATTGTTTTCCCCTCTGGTTGCCGTGGTTTTCAGAGTATGACGCGTTGCGCTCTGTTTGTATGGTTATGTTTACATCTGCACAGTGATAGGTATGTTCTTTTTTAATTGATTGAAGCATTCATACAGTTAGCTTTGGACAACGTGTTGGTTACTGTTTCTCAGATTGTCAAGGGACCTGGAAGTACATTGACTTTTGTGTTAACATTTTTGTAAGACAATACAGTATTTGCGAGAATACAAAAATAGATCTCTTTCTCTTCTTTTCCTTTCCTCCATGCCTTTTGTGGGGCTCTGTACGATTATAACAGAATAGTCTATTTAGAATGATTTAAAGACAAATGCATAATCACAAAGATTCTTGTTATTTTAATAAAGGCAATTCTTTTCAATAATACACATTTAGTGTGCAAAAACATTTTTACTGCTCAAAACTAGTTAAGCCAAATTCTGTGGCCCCACCTAAACCACAACATGACTATGGGGTATATTTCACTGGTTGAAACTGTAGCCCTTGTACAGTTAGCAAGTCTTCACAAGCACTTGAAGTATGATATTTATTCTTCTTCTGTGGCAGTGAACACAACACATAGGCCCACCAATAACTGCTATATTTCGAGCTTAAGAGATTTAGGGCTGATTAACAGTGACTTGTAGTAGTTTAACTTCTTACCTTGAGTGATGCAGAGGTTTACTCCAGTGTTGGTACACAGTGACATCACTGTTGGGTGTTGTTACAGGTGCAACAGACCACACTTCTGGCCACACCAGTGTTGCTGGGTGTGGGCAGAGGTAAAACAGACTATACATTTTCAACCAGAGAGGTGTGAAACACTGCTGTTCTGCCTGATGTTAAGTTACTTTATATGGGATTGACCCAAACCTAAACATTAATGGGTTTATTCAGATTTTGTTCTGTCAGTTATTGTGCTGGGAAACCGGACCATGGACTTTTCATGTCCTTTTCTAAGCATTGCCTTCAACTAGCACATCCTCTGTATTCACTTTTGTTCAGGACAGCCGTGCACAAAGATTGAATGGGCAACATGCCCTTGGAACATGAATCCTGTAAAAAAGATAAATCACTGAATTTTTTAAAACATGAAAAGTAACCTTTAAGTGTTTCTGTTTAACAGCTGTCCACTCACATTACTCATTGCATTCAACATTAATGCAAACAAGTCTGCATCTGTAGCAAATTAACTGAATGTTTAGAAGACACTGATTTTCCTATTTGCGTGAATGTGTTCATAAGTTCTTGACATTTTGTTACAGTGTGTTCTGCATCTGTCCCTAGGATGGAAATTGTGTTAACTGTAGCCACAGTGGAGGGGTTAGAATAACATGTTACCTGAACTAAGATGGAGCACTGTCACCTAACATACTATTTTACCATTTAAGGAGTAAACAGAGCAAATATATCTAGAGTACCATGTTAACCATTTCACACCCTCCACATGCCCTGATATTGCCATTTAGTTTGATGGACTTTTAAAAAGAGAGTAATTGTAGTAGTATTTAAGCAAGTAGATGGTAGGATACATATAATTTTGTTTTTAGTCATAGTAGCAGTTATATACTAAAGCTGGTGAAAGCTAATCCATGTCTGTGACAGCAGGAAATGGCGTACAATCCACTCCCTATACCTCCCATGTCATATATTACCCACAGACCACCATTCTAAAATAGATGACTGTATAATTGTTGATTGGTCAACCCAAACAGCAAAGTATTTGAATTATTATTCTTTGTATTATACATTTTAAACCATAAAGACTTCATCTTTGTACATTTTTCTAGAAGCCTTTTTTTAACGTGCATGACACCTTTACACTTTTGTGTAAGACGTAGCAGGAAATGAGGGGAGAGAGAGGGGGAATGACCTGCAACAAAGGTCCGGCCGGAATCATAGTCGGGATGTTGCAATCACAGTACATATTAACCACAAGGCCACCACAGTGCTCCAACTTAACTCCAACTTCCAATCAAGGCATTAAGATTCAAGGTTCATTTATTTGTCATTTTACAACACAGGGTTGCACAATGAAATGTAAGTTGTAGTCCCTTCATGCTACACACACATATATACAAATATTTAAATTAAAATAGAATAAAATACAAAAATGAAACAATATATAGTTACATATATACATACAGTATATACCTATACATACACCCTTGGGCAAGACACTAATGGTGAGCCCAGACACCCTGGGAAGGCAACTCATTTTTGTAGCTTTTATCCATGATCCTTTTATTTTGGTCATTACCCAGAGCTCATGAGAATCAGAACATAGATCGACTGGTAAATCAAGAGTGTCTCTTTCAGGCTTCCATTATCTATGACTGCTTATCCTTAGAGGGTCGTGGGGGGCTGGAGCTGATCCCCAGAGAACCCACACAGGCACGGGGAGAACATGCAAACTCCACACATTAATGGGATACAACAATGAAGTGATGACATTTTTCCCCAAAACTGTGACATCATAGTGTCCTGGAAAAGCCATGGTCATTATTCAACACCATAACTCAGAAACAGAAGGAGATTGTGACCATATTTCACAGTTGGTTGGACACTAAATAAGTGACACTTTTGAGTCAAAGGTCAAAATATGTTTTTAGCCATAATTTAAGAATGCGATTCCAGATTTCAGACAAATTTTGACTGGGACGACACGAGTAAACAATAACTAGCACTGTACGGGCTTTCGTCCATTCTGTCTTTCACTTCCTGCCTCATTCTGAATTTCGAGCGTCATCAGAATCACGTGACTGCAAACAACATATTGGAACTAGCTAATCGTGATCCTGTGAGTGAGTGAGTGAGTTTCACCTATAGCTTATAGAGAGGATTTGAATCTAAAAATGCCAGGAGAAAACAAAAGCACCACATTTTGTGTACACAAAAATGTAGTACTATGGTAATCCTTCATTAATCAACAATGTACAGTATATTCACTGGAATCATACATATGTATCAACAATATAGTGATAACTTCCATTTAGCCAAAAAATACACTTTATTCTACACTTCCAAGTATTCACTACATGTATTATGTGACTCTGGACAGACATGGATGTACACTGCAACTTGACTGGTTGGCGGAGGCATACAACCGCAGGGCAGTAATTCTGATTCTCAATGAAATGAGCCAACATTCTTAAATGTGTCAAATTTTAATAATGTTTTACCACAGATAGCCTGACTATAAGAAATAGTGTTAAATTAAGACAAGTATTACTTAAATTAGGCAATATCTGATCAAAGCATAAATACAAATCTGATCAACTTTTTCTTGCCAACCGTTGGAACTTTGTTACTTGGTAGATTTTGATAGTCATTGCTGTAGACACATTTCAGTTGCTAATCAGGTGCTAAGTTTCATTAAGTATGAGCATAGTTTTATGTGCAAATGGCACTTGTAAACTGGTCTTTTTCCCCCCAACATACAGTAACATCAGATGTTCATCATTCAGCAGGTCTGCCATCCGCAATGTAATTAAACCTTAACCTTAATAATAAGTGACAGGGACCATATATCACATTTTAACTATAAAACCCTGCATTTGCAAATGGCTTCTGGGTAATATAAAAACGAAGGTGCAGTCAGAAAGAAATCATTCAAAAAGTGGGCAACGATTGCATTTGCATCTTACTGCATTTGGATATTTACAGCCTAATTTGCAGCATCCAATAGATATATTCTTGCTAACCTCCATCCTCTCCTCTCACTTAAAAGACTTTTTGCCGCAAATAGGTCTGCCTGTGGCACTGCGCACCTGCTTTTTTAATCTGGAGCCAGCCGTGGTTAAGCCTGGCATTTTTCTTGATGAGATATGATACTGAATCTCAGAGGGGCAATCGACAGAGTGTTCAGTGGAATAACAAATGATGATGCGTCACTCCCTGGCTTCCACACTGTGACAGAGGAGAGGGGGAGGGCTGAGCAGGAGAGACACGAGACAGAGGGAGTGAGAAGGAGAGCAGACAGAGGCAAAGCTAGAGGGAGAAGGGTGGGGAGAACGAGGTAAACAGAAGAAGCAGCCGTAAGGTAATAACACACATCCATTTGTCAGCTCTTCCTACCCTAACCTCAACCCTGAAAAAAAACCTCAAGATTGTTTTTAGTCACTAAGAGACCTGAAAAACAGGCAGAAAGGCAGATGCATACACATTTAAGTCCACACAGACAGACCTAGACTTAACATAACGGCGCCTTGAGTTGGACACTTTTTGCTAATATTCTATTAAAAGTTGACTTTAAATACTAATGTAATGTTTTAGTTAATTTAATGGTGTAAATGTAAAGTCTAACTTCTTACCTTTCTAACCAAATATCATTTAACCATTTACTTTAGTTTTGTCTTCATCAGAGTCTGCAAAAGGACGCTATCACCAGTGATTTAGCCATGCGCAAGGCTTATCCTGAGACACCCTTAACTACGCTGCTGGTTTTGCAGGGGTATTAGGTTGTTCCTGAGTTGGCCAAATCAACATCAATGCTGTCAACACATCTGGGAATGTACATCTGTCCTTCACAATAAGACAACATGCTTCAACTCAACTTAACTCAAGATTATGCCACCACCTGCTGGATTTTTGTCTCTCTCTTCTCATTTCAATCACTTGCAAAATATATATGGGTTTGCGCCATGTCTTTGTCCATTTTGCTGAAGACACAGTAGTGTTGAAGCACTAGTCTGTTTGCACAATTAAAGGCTGCAAATCAGCAAGTTCGCTGTCCTCGTACTGAGAAGCACCTCATTCAGCTACATATTGCTTGTTTACGCTTCATCATGTCTTCGACCCGCTGCTACTCTTGGGACTTGAGCCTTGCAGCATATTCCTCCGCCTCCTCGATTATGTCTGCGATCTCCTGAGGTGTCAGTACCCAGGCCTTGGTGGTATTCCTCCTCACCTTTCCGGTGTTGCAGGCGTAATTAATCTCGTCAGGAGGTAAGCCAGGTCTGCTGTTAGCTGGCCTAATGTTACCAGAGGATGGGTGAGGTAGGGATTAGGAGGTGAAGGGGCAGGTCGATTTCTGGGCATAGGGGATGTTGGAAAATGTGGGTAGCATCAGGCATGGCCCAGAAAGAACCCAGTCACCACTTTTTGATTCTTTAGCCTCTGGTAAGAGACTCTTAGGACCCTTGAAAACTTCTTGGAAACCAAAAAACAGTGGCTCCCTGCCAATAGATCTCCTGTAAGATCATAGAAATCTGCCTTCAAGCGTCCAAGGAAACTCACATCCAGAGGCTGCAGGATGTGAGACGTGTGTGGTGGCAGGCACAGGAGAATGAACCCCTCCCTCTGTGATACCTGGACTAGCTCTGGATC
The DNA here is from genome assembly GCA_002120245.1 of Maccullochella peelii. Lineage (NCBI taxonomy): Eukaryota > Metazoa > Chordata > Actinopteri > Centrarchiformes > Percichthyidae > Maccullochella > Maccullochella peelii. The sequence goes on along the minus strand of LKNJ01005944.1, from coordinate 37,347 downwards.
AAGGTGGGGCTGATGTCCGTCCATGACAAGCAGCAGCGGGTGCTTAAACCAGTTTCTAAACAGCTTTCAGGATCCCTTCCCATGGTTGATGATGTCTGGGGCACTAAGGTGATGGTGGTGGCGCTCCCTGAAGCTGATACTGTACACCACATCTGGACAAGCACGGTCTTTGGTGCAGCTGGGTGGCAGAGGTTGTAGATGGCCAGAGCTTCAGTGGAAACATGTGACTGGCAGAATACAAAGAGTAGTAGTAATAGTGAAGAAATACATTCAAAATTAGGTTTAAAGGCACATTTCATGTCTTGAATAGGGTTGAAAAATTCTCTAAATTGCCACATTACGTTGCATAGACATGTATATTTACCACATGCATAGACGCAAATATATTTACCATAAACCAAAGCAGCATTACACATCTATATCCAGATTTTTGTTGAGTTGAGTACCAAAAACATTACATTTTGGTTAACCTTATTTAGTATATAACATAACAGTGTATTGTATTTGAGGTTAATCTATATAACCAATAGCAATCAATCATAAGAGCCTCTACTTGCCTTCAACACATGTACACAGACATTCACTCACTCTCTCACACACACCAAAAATATTTTTAGTATTTATTTGATCATTGTGCGTGAATATACTTGATGTGGTCTAGCTTATGAACAAGAAAAAACTTTTGAATAGCTAATGTAGCTTTATGTGGACTGTGATGTTTCAGAGATCAGAAAAAATACAGGTATATTTGCTACGTGATTCTTTGTTAGTCTTCCTCACGGGACAACTTTTTTTTCAGACATCTAACTTTTCTGCCTCCCTAAAACTCAACTGCAGATTATGTCACACATGATCCTATATTATCATTGGCTAGATAAAGCAGTGTAAAGCCAGCTGCGAAATGCACTCATGAGTGCATGACTTAAAGTTGGGGTAGGCAGTATTTTTTTGGCTCATTGGGCAAAAATGCCACAATAACCATTCAGCATATTGTAATTCAATTGGTCTGAGAGAAAACCTCTACTACTGCCCCTCCTCTTGGCTCTGTTTTCAGGCTTCAGAAAATCTGTCCCATGACGGGAGACTTTGGCCAATCATAGGTTATTTCAGAGAGACGGTGCGTTCATATTGGCTGAGCTATAAATGCAGATGCATGTGCAGGTCCCTTCAGATGGTGAAAGCCTGATTCAATGGCGGAAAGTCCTGCCAAAAATCCTGCAACTTGTGAAGAATTTCCAATACCTCCTTTGCCTACAGCGGCGTATAGCACAAAACAACACATCCCGGCTCCACATGGAGCTTCGGGCTCATTATGTTCGATGACATGGCGCTCGTATCAACGAGTGGCAAAGAAGCATGATGACAAACAGTGGGGAATAACTTTTGAGGGGGGACAGTGGTGTGTGTGTGGTGTACTAGCCTTTAATCCCGCTGCTGGACGGCGTAGCAGCTATGAGGGATAAGGTTTCGCAGGGCAACCGATTCCTTCTGCTGCTGGTCGAAGTTGTGGGTTTGGTGGGAGGGGCTTAGCGGAGTGATACGAGGCAGCAGAGAGAGAGGCGGAAGGTTTTTCACAGGTGCACAGATTTTGCCTACCCCAGCTTTAAGCATCACAGTGAAAATACAGTCACATGTTTAAAGGGGAAAGACCATCGCCCATGCATACTAGTGTCACTAGTGTTCTTACGGCTTTCTCTCATCAAAGTCACTTGTGAATAGTAATTAGACATGTAAATGTTTATGTATACATGAAATTTGACATGTAGATTCTATAATATGTATAAATTACTTACACTAACATTTCGGTGGCAATCGCCAAAAACAATCCCCACGAAAAGGCCGGAAAAGCGACAGGCTGTATGTGTCTGACTCAGGAAACTGTTCCGCTAGTAATAAAATGATTTTCTGTACAATTTACAGACTTTGGATGATTATTTTTTTGCAAAATGCAGGAAGATGAAAATATAAGTGAAACATCATATTGACAGTTATGCAAGAATAATAAAAGACCTGCACCACCTTCAAGGCTGTCATCATTATGCATTCAAAAAAGATACAGGTTATATGTATGAGACATATCTCTTACAGCTATTGACTGGCAGTACCAGATAAGTGTACCACACACATCGACTTTAATCATTTTACGCTCAGAAAAGTCTGCACACTGTTTCGTCTGTTTCTGCTGTTTGTGTTTCTTGACAAGACATCAGGCGGCTATCTACAGGCAGCAAGTAGAATCTGCCCACTGTTTGGTCAACTCCATTCAGCTTCACCTCTTGCTACCAGATAATTAACAAACACAAACCGTGCATGGATCAGTGTACAGAGTCTTTTTGCAGTCTGTCCCTCTAGTAGATAGTTATTTTAGGGACATGATATCCAGAGCCAGCTAGCCACCTGCAGTGGAGAGACACCTGGAGTGACAACTTTTGTCAATTGCAGCAGGTGCACATCTCTGTCACTGTGACAGTGCACATAGTCTAGACTTAATGATGTAAACATTTTACACATTTTGCAAAAACAAAATTTGTAATGAATCATATTAATTTGATATATCACCCAGCCCTACCCCCAGTTATTTTTTACTAGTTTACTGATACTGCTGCTAGAGGGTGCTAGTTAGTAAAGCGTGTTCTATTGAGGAAATAGGGAATTGCAGCTCTTCCCACTCAAATGTTTAAGTGTCTAAGTGCCATGTGGCAACCTATATAATAAAGAAAGACGGCAAAAGGTGAATTGTATAAATGAGGTGACAGGTTTTAGATGAAAATTCAATCAATATCTCCTAATAGTATACAAAATAAGCATTGGTTAGTAGTTTTTGTGGTATATATTCTTAGCCTTTTTTTCCATTTTGACTCATCCTCATCCAAGTATCAAGGGCTTTTGACTGTTGAAGTGATGCAACATAGGAATAGTTAGAAAACTGTAGTGTGTCCTATTCAGAATGATTTTATGAAAATGTCCCATGCAGAAAAGCAAATATATTACAAAATGTTATTTAATGTGTCAGAATGCCAGTGGCAGAGCAGAGAAAGCCTCATGCCCCTCGCTGTGAACACTGCAGTTCAGTGGCCTCACAGGTGAGTAATGTGGTGTTAACGCTGCTGTCTGAGCTGACCAAAAGTAAAAGAAAAGCACTGCTCTCTTTTCCATGGATAGCAGAGAAATTTTTCACAACTCCAAAGTAACACTGTTGATGAGACAGGAGATTTTACCAAAGGTGTGCTCAGCAGCCTGAATAAGATTAATGAAACATGAAAGTGCGCTAGTTCATGCTCACACTGATAGGGAGGGAGAGGGACAGAGAGAACTAGTTCTTCCACTTGCATTAATCATACAAGGCATTACACCTGGGTAATGCTTTATAATCTAGATATTCAAATCAGGTACAATTAAGACATGATTCATCATCATTCTATCTGAACATTAAATTGGCCCATTACTGTTCTGAGAAAGCTTACCATATTCACCCCTTACCTTCATCAAATACACACTAGCCCATAGATTTCCAAATGCATATCTCTGAATTAAGGTTTTTATGTGAAAATGTTAAATGTACTGTAGATGTACTTTGTAAATGGTGTGCGCACTGATTGTGTCTGCACCGCACTTCCCAGAGATCACACTCAATCTCTGCTTTTGCTGTGTATGTTTGTTGTGTTGTTGAGTCTATACAGACACAATGTGCCTGCTGTCAGAGTGTTCTCTGAATTCACTCCTCCGTGGCTGTGGATAAAGTTTTAACAACTTGCCAAGAAGCTATGTGACTCTTGCTTTTTCTTCCATAGAAATATTTTATATCTGTTTTCTCTTACCTTGTTTTAGAGTCAGTCCTTCATTCTGTTGTCTCATTCCAGCTGGACTAATGTTGCAAGTCATCAGTGAAAAACACCACTTATATAAAACCACAGAGCTCAGTTCTCCCCTGTCTTGGCGTCACTTGATTTTTTTAACTACCCAGATCTTCTTCTGTTTATACAAAATAAATCACACTCTATGTATGAGAGGATTTTTCCAGGGAAACACTTACCAGATAAACAGGGATTCTTTTCAGATGTGCTATAGGTCTTGTGGATCAGGCTCACCCTGCACAGACCTTCTCAGTTCTCTTCTCAGTTCCCAATTGCGAGGAAGGGAATGTTCCAGGCCTACCTCCTGGTTTCTCTCATTCCCTTTCTTGCTCTTTAGCACTTGAGAGATGAGATAGACATTCAAGGATGAGCTGCGATGACTGTGAGGAATCAAGGCAGCACGTACTGTATTTGCTAAATGTTACATTCTCATTCAGTCAATCATTTTGAAGTGACATGCCATGTTCCATAGCTGTCTTACCTGTCACTGGGTGACGAGTAACAGATAATGTTTAGATAATATAATTTCCTGTTGGAGACTGTTTCTCAATAAAGCTCTCTTATTTTAATTCACAAACATATAAAAACGAAGGTGCAGTCAAAAAGAAATCATTCAAAAAGTGGGCAACGATTGCATTTGCATCTTACTGCATTTGGATATTTACAGCCTAATTTGCAGCATCCAATAGATATATTCTTGCTAACCTCTATCTTCTCCTCTCACTTAAAAGACTTTTTGCCGCAAATAGGTCTGCCTGTGGCACTGCGCACCTGCTTTTTTAATCTGGAGCCAGCCATGGTTAAGGCTGGCATTTTTCTTGATGAGATATGATACTGAAGCTCAGAGGGGGAATCGACAGAGTGTTACGGCGTGGCATGTAAAAATATCATTATTATTTATTTATTTATTCAATCAAAAAATATGCTTTAATCTGTAATAGAAAATCATTTTGTATTACCTGCCCCCTTCTCAAAATAAATAACACATGCAAACACAATCAATGATAGGACCTAAACATAAATATTACTCATTAATTACAATGCAATTATTTAATCTCTATGCATTTTCAAAAATGTAATAATACACCATTTTAAATCATTTCCATGAACAAATTCCAGTTTTACTCAACATACACATCTGGTTTAATGTAGTATATTCGTTTTGTTTTTGAAAATTCTTTTACTCTGTTATCATCATCACCTGATCTTAACACAAACAACCTCTGCAACTTTTCAGGCAACAATCTGGTATTGGTTTTAACAAAGATTTTTAGTATTTCAATTTTACCCGTTTTACCTGTGACTTGTCTTTTGGTATGTTCTACCTTTTATGTAGTAATCATGAAGGATCTATGACAGAAAAAGATTAAGAGGCTTGTGCTCAATTGTAACTGGGGAGTTAAAAAAACAGGTTTCAATTTTTTTCATGTCTGTGACATATTCTATACATAAAGATATTGAAACTGAAACTGAAAGGTGTAATGTTGCTGGTTTGATGTCAATATGACTATCATCAACAGATCATTTTCATTGTCTATTTTTGCTGTGAACTGCACGCATCACGCAGAAAAAATAGGCGACACGTCAAATCTCTAGATGAGCGGCACTGGAGACACGTGTCTCATGTGGGCTGTGTGGCTGCTCTAACCTGTTAACATGGGCGCAGAAAGGAAAAGGAAGATGTTCCGCGATGCACATGCGCCACTCAGGTCGGCGGTGTGGCCCGGCCGTAACTGTTTTTTCACAGCGCCTCAGTTGAATGAACAGGAAAATAAACTATGCTGAGACACGTTTAGCTGTCATTTCTGGTCGCGCTGCTTGTGTCCTCTCGTCTGCTGTCTGTGTCAAAGAGTCACCGTGGCAGGGCTCAGGCAGCTCCTCCACATTTTTCCCCACATGATGAAATTTCAAAATCTGCCCTTCCACTATATTTATTAGAAACAGTATCACTGCTGTTTGTGTTTTTTTAATTACTTATTCCACATATTTGTGTGATTAAAAAAGAGCAAAGGAGCAGAATCGCTTGAGGACAGGTGTAAAATGCGCTTCTAGTGTGAAAAGACAAGCTACTGCTCCACGTCTGAACGCGGCATTACTCAAGGCTAAATAATAGGTGTCTTTCCTGACGACTGCATAATTCCAGCCAGAAGGTTTGTAAGAATAAGTCCAAATAGACTTGGTTTCAAAGCCACATTCCACAGCTCCGGTGAGGGAAGAATTTGGATTTAAGCCGAATGAGAGAGGAGGGCCCATTAACCCATAGGTGCAGTTCTTTTCCTCTCCCTATGTTTAGTTTCTCGCTCGCAGCTACCTGTACAACTCTCGGTTGTTGAATTTGTGAGCGAGGAGTTATATTGTGCAAGTGGCAGTTCATATCTGCTGATATAATTGATGATGATTAGTGATATAATTTGCTTGTGAGCATGTTTTATTGCGCTCGCGACATTTGACATAAATCTGACACCATATACTAGGCATGAATTTTCTACTGCGTTTTATAATTGTAATGCTTCTGTCTATTTTTGTCACCATCTGATCTACTTGCCTGTTCCATGTCATTTTACTGTCAACTATAATACCTTGTATTAGTCTCACACAACACCAAATACATGGACCTTAATACAAATGGATACAAATTGAAGTTGATATGATACTGAATTTCAGCTATCAGAAATAATTAATATTTATATTAAATGACAGAATTGAACTACAATTAAATTCACCTCGGGGCACCACCCTTGAAAAAGGGGAAAATATAGCCAATTAATGAATTCAGTCTAGGTTGCTACAGAGTTCTTGACTCGTGTACAGTGACCTTAATACTTAATACACACAAACCACATAATTATCAAGTTCATTATAAATTAAAGATTTATTAAACTACTAACTACACATACAAGTATAACTACCAGACATACAAATAAATGAATAAATGCCACCATGAATAAATCAAATGAATACAGCGATGAACAATTAATGCATGAAAAGAGGACCATTTGATACCGGATGATGCAGTGAATGATTACCTTCAAAGCAATGTTAATTTGTGTAAACACAGAAAACCACTAAGTGGATAAAACTTAATACTGACCAGTGAAATCACCTTAATGCATCGTTCAGCAGCTGAGAGGTTATTGGGAAGCAGAGTGAAATATTTTACGATTCTTTATCATGATTATATTGAAGGGAGATTCTAGTCTTGATCTAACACTTTAGAGTTACTTTAGGTAATCTATAGCATCAACCTCAGTATCACAGGAAATGTAAAGCCAGGGGAGAAGTTGTTCTGGAAGGGAGGGGTAAGACGTTTGTCATGTGGACCTGTTCTGGAGCTTTCGGGCCTTCTCGGGTGTGTCCCCACATCCCCACGTGGCAACTTGGCTCAAGCCACCGGTCCCAGGCATTTTCGGGGCGATTTTCATCCCATGTAGCAATTCGGCTTGAATCTGCATTTTCTCTCTCTCTCAGCAGGGAGAGGAATGATAACATCTTCACACATACCATTTGGCCGGGGTGTGCAGGATTCAGAGTTTCTTCAGTTCTAACTTTTGTTGTGTTAGAACACAGAGGTGGAACAATCTTCTTTCAGAATGTTTTTGCTTTCAAAGTTGGCTGGATGAGGCAGAGGGCCTTCAGCACGTTCTGTGCAGCTTGGATACAGCTGACAGGCAATCTTCTGGGCCCGCTTTTTTATAGGCCAATGATCAGGCTCTAAAGGGCAGAGCCAAGCGCAGGTCTCCAGACAAATGGACCAGCGGCCCACTTGTCCGAGAAGAGGCAGATTAATCAGCAAGAGTAACACAGGGTCTAAGAGGGACAAGAGGCAAGAGAAGAGACTAGAGAGTGATCTTAAGGTGTCTTCTTGTCTTGTAGTCTTCTGTAAAAGGGGCGGCGATGTCCGATGTCAACGGTGCAAAACTTCACACCACCCACCCTAGATCTACTCTGTCTTAACTATTTTCTTTGTTCCAATTTCTTTTCTAAAGAATTAATTTAGGTAATAAAGTGTATCACATGTCTAATGCTTCCATATTTAATAGTGTGGCATTCTCTGCTGCAGAACGATACCAAACACCTTACAAAGACAGTCACAGACATTGTTAAACCAGGTTTTAATGGCAATTATACACAACATGTTACTATAACAATACACATACATATTTACCATATATGTCTGTGTGTATATATGCATGCACCGATCAGCCATAACATTATGACCACCTGCCTAATATTGTGTAGGTCCCCCTTTTGCCTCCAAAACAGTCCTGACCCATCGAGGCATGGACTCCACTAGACCTCTGAAGGTGTGCTGTGGTATCTGGCACCAAGACGTTAGCAGCAGATCTTTTAAGTCCTGTAAGTTGCAAGGTGGGGCCTTCACGGATCGGACTTGTTTGTCCAGCACATCCCGCAGATGCTCGATTAAATTGAGATCTGGGGAATTTGGAGGCCAACAGTCAACACCTTGAACTCATTGTCGTGTTCCTCAAACCATTCCTGAACCATTTTTGCAGTGTGGCAGGGCGCATTATCCTGCTGAAAGAGGCCACTGCCATTAGGGAATACCGTTTCCATGAAAGGGTGTACTTGGTCTGCAACAATGTTTAGGTAGGTGGTACGTGTCAAAGTATCATCCACATGAGTGGCAGGACCCAAGGTTTCCCAGCAGAACATTGCCCAAACATCACACTGCCTCTGCCGGCTTGCCTTCTTCCCATAGTGCATCCTGGTGCCATGTCTTCCCCAGGTAAGCGACGCACACGCACCCGGCCATCCACATGATGTAAAAGAAAACGTGATTCATCAGACCAGGCCACCTTCTTCCATTGCTCCGTGGTCCAGTTCTGATGCTCACATGCCCATTGTA
>LKNJ01005944.1:16447-28366 GCA_002120245.1 Maccullochella peelii | reverse complement strand
TTAGAGAGTTTTGCAAATTTATTAAAAATAAAAAACTAAGAAATCACATGTACATAAGTATTCACAGCCTTTGCTCAATACTTTGTTGATGCACCTTTGGCAGCAATTACAGCCTCAAGTCTTTTTGAATATGATGCCACAAGCTTGGCACACCTATCTTTGGGCAGTTTCGCCCATTCCTCTTTGCAGCACCTCTCAAGCTCCATCAGGTTGGATGGGAAGCGTCGGTGCACAGCCATTTTCAGATCTCTCCAGAGATGTTCAATCGGATTCAAGTCTGGGCTCTGGCTGGGCCACTCAAGGACATTCACAGAGTTGTCCTGAAGCCACTCCTTTGATATCTTGGCTGTGTGCTTAGGGTCGTTGTCCTGCTGAAACATGAACCGTCGCCCCAGTCTGAGGTCAAGAGCGCTCTGGAGCAGGTTTTCATCCAGGATGTCTCTGTACTTAGCTGCATTCATCTTTCCCTCTATCCTGACTAGTCTCCCAGTTCCTGCCGCTGAAAAACATCCCCACAGCATGATGCTGCCACCACCATGCTTCACTGTAGGGATGGTATTGGCCTGATGATGAGCGGTGCCTGGTTTCCTCCAAACATGACGCCTGGCATTCACGCCAAAGAGTTCAATCTTTGTCTCATCAGACCAGAGAATTTTGTTTCTCATGGTCTGAGAGTCCTTTAGGTGCATTTTGGCAAACTCCAGGCGGGCTGCAATGTGCTTTTTACTAAGGAGTGGCTTCCGTCTGGCCACTCTACCATACAGGCCTGATTGGTGGATTGCTGCAGAGATGGTTGTCCTTCTGGAAGGTTCTCCTCTCTCCACAGAGGAATGCTGTAGCTCTGACAGAGTGACCATCGGGTTCTTGGTCACCTCCCTGACTAGGGCCCTTCTCCCCCGATCGCTCAGTTTAGACGGCCGGCCAGCTCTAGGAAGAGTCCTGGTGGTTCCGAACTTCTTCCATTTACGGATGATGGAGGCCACTGTGCTCATTGGGACCTTCAAGGCAGCAGATATTTTTCTGTACCCATCCCCAGATTTGTGCCTTGACACAATCCTGTCTCGGAGGTCTACAGACAATTCCTTTGACTTCATGCTTGGTTTGTGCTCTGACATGCACTGTCAAGTGTGGGACCTTATATAGACAGGTGTGTGCCTTTCCAAATCATGTCCGATCAACTGAATTTACCACAGGTGGACTCCAATTAAGCTGTAGGAACATCTCAAGGATGATCAGTGGAAACAGGATGGACCTGAGCTCAATTTTGAGCTTCATGGCAAAGGCTGTGAATACTTATGTACATGTGATTTCTTAGTTGTTTTTTTTAAATACATTTGCAAAACACTCTAAAAAACTTTTTTTCACTTTGTCATTATGGGGTATTGTGTGTAGAATTTTGAGGACAGAAATGAATTTATTCCATTTTGGAATAAGGCTGTAACATGACAGAATGTGGAAAACGTGAAGCGCTGTGAATACTTTCCGGATGCACTGTATCCCCCCACTGATAGGTGCCATTGTAATGAGATAATCAGTGTCCTTCACTTCACCTGTCTGTGGTCATAATGTTATGGCTGATCGGTGTATGTGTACCTATATGCACAGCAAATTAATGAGTAAATCAGAATAAACTCAATATATACCAGGGTTACTTTGATCAGGGAGATGTCTCTGTCTTTCTCCTAAGAGGAGAAGAAAACAAGCACATGCCGTGTGTGTGTGTTTGTGTGAGTGTTTGTGTCACAATTGGGGAATCTGTTAACAGTTCAGTGACACACAAACTTAACCCATGCACATAGATCTATATATGTATATTCACATATATGTATTTCCATAGGTATAGCAAATTAAATAAGTAAAACAGAATTACTATAGGTCATCCAGCTCGGATCTCTGCTACAGGAATGTAGAATAGGAGAGGGGAGATGCAGAAGGAGTGGGCTAACACCCACACAGGCGCATCGGCACTCGGAGGCCGAGTGGCATTTCAACTTAAATCTTATTTCATTGCAAGTTATGATCAATTTACTAAATGCATATTCACATTTCCTGTTTCATTAGCTATTAAACAAAACCTCCCAATAAAGACATCCCATCTTTATCTTCATCTGGATTAGCGGATAGGTATAAACCATTCCCGTTGGTTCAGGGTTTATTATACCTGTATCAAAATCAGCATGTTAAACGTTAAACTTCAGTACCTTTCAGAGAGTTGGTTAAACATAGCATAGTAATTAATATACATTTACTTACGCATGCCAAAGTCAGTTCCTTTGCTCTTGTGTGAAGAGTTCAGAGTGTTCAGGTCTGTTGTAAATTGGGCAATTGTCACCTTAATGTAATCCCTGAGTCCAGGTGGGTCATGTTTTATGGCCCGGAGGTCATGCTGATTACATGATGTTTTGGGAAACTTCATCCTTGAGTGGCAGGGACCATGGCTGTGACACACACAGCGAAGGTGAATTATTTTCTCAATGTGAGATGTAGAATTATTCATCATCAGGCTCCTTATCATGCTACAACCTAATAACTTTGTTTCAGTCACTTGTTCAATAACTGCTTGGTCCATAGTTAAGTGCAAAGAGGGAATTATTTTTAACACATATTTTGAACCAAACATTTAGTCTTTTCCACATTCAAAACTAATTTATTTACTGATACCCATTCTTTAACTAATTTTGGGCATGCAGGCATTATTCAAAATTAATGGAAAATCGTTAGTATAAATTGAAAACAAAGTTTGTCCTAGACAACTCCTTTGAGGAACACCACACTTCACTGCTCTTACCTCAGAGTAACTACCATTAACAGATGGTTCAAAGCCATAACAATTCAACTTATTCAGTAACAACTTATGATCAATTATGTCAAATGCTGCACTATAATCTAACAACACAATGCCAGCCATCATTTTCTTGTCAATTTCTTTCATCCAGTCATAAGTCATCAGAGTTAATACAGTAGTTCTGGAATGCCCTTCTTTGTACACATGCTGATACACAGTATTTAAATTGTTTGTAAAGACATACTTCTGAATTTGTTTATATGCTAGTCTTTCCATAATTTTACTCAGAAAGGGTAGTAAACTTATTGGGCGGCTATTTTTGCCTGCAAATGCTAAATCTCAAATTCCAAACTCAAATTAATTATATGACAATTAGACGGAGTAATCAAATCAGATACTGTTTTCAATAAGTTCACATCAAGATTATCTACCCCTGATGCTGTCTCCTTACAAGCTGCTAATAGTTTTCCTATTATACGAATACTTATTATAATACTACGAATTCATTATTTTTCATTATTTTGTCCCTTATCAACCAGGTGGAAAGCCCTTTTGTTTCATGCCTGGGATCCATACATTCATGCAAATTCTGAATTTTGTTGCAGACAAATTAGCTTAAATATTTAGATATTTCTGTTGATCTAGTGAGAAATTTTCCATGAGCGTCCAAATAGGATGGAGTTGTCTTGCCTGTCCTACCTTCAATTCATTGAGTGTATTTCGGCACAGCTTTTGGAACTTTGGAACTCCTTAATTTGCAATTAAATTATGATCACTAAATCCTACTGGTATTGATACCGCATTTGAACATAAGGCAGTGACATTTGTAAAAATGAAGTCAATGCAAGTGGATGTTTCTGATCCGTCAGCTTTTCAACATATTCTTGTTGGCTTTGTAATGACTGGTAACAAATTACATGCATCTGCAAGAGAATGCAGCTTATTTTTAAGTTTTTTAACACCTTGCATTCCAATCAATATTTAAGTTACCCAAAAAATAAATCTCATTATTCATGTCAGACACTCTAGCATTTCACATACTCGATCCAGATACATTTCTGTTGCATCCATTCAACCCATCCTAAGTATTAGGAGTGGGCAGCCACCGTGCAGCACCCAGGGACCAACTCCAGTTCTAAGCCAGTGCCTTGATCAAAGGCACTGACAGGAGAATTAACCTAACATACATGTTTTGATGGCAGGGGAAATGACAAACACGGGGCGAACATGCAAACTCCACCCAGCAAACTAATAACTAAGATTACCAAACACTGGAAGAAAGACATTTCAAGAAGTGAAAAACTTATTTTGACTTGAAGTATCAACAATTGGTGCAATTTCTAACAGTATGTTTCAAGTTTAAGAGTCACTGCGTCTTCTCTAATTTCAGTTTTATACAATCAACAAATTGTTGTGAAAATGTACAATTTTGCCAGTGGCTCCTATTCCTTCACTTAACATAGCAGATCACTGATACTTATAGTACATTAAATGCTGCACCCAAGTGACAGCAGTGCTATCCTACAGTATTGAAAAATGTAATTGAAATTATGTGAGATTATCCATGAACTGCTTACAGAGGTTCAACTTTTAACTATAAAGCTGTGATTGTGTACTCTCATTAGAACGTTGACTCATCTCTATACATCAAACATCAGTGGAGTAAATGTATATAGCACAGCACCATGCAACCCCTCAGGGTAAAATCCTATGTCTGATCCTTGCCTGTAAAGAAATGATCTTTCTGATTATGAGCGCCTGTGAACCCAGTTGAAATGTAGTAGGACACCGCTCAGTCAGGTTTCTCTCATGGGCAGCCACGCATTGTAGAGGCGTTCTTATTGAACTGCTGTCCACAGCCAGCAGTGCTGCCTGCAGCCAAACAAGGCCTGGGTCTTCTCCAAATCACAGCACGCAGACATCGGCTGCTGTCATCTTGCCACAACACGCTCCTCTAAAGGGGTTGACTGTATGTGTGTGTGTGTTAGTGGGCCAGTGTGTTTCAGACAATAGCAAAGGTGTGTGTATGTATCTGCACACCAAACACACACAGTTTACAGCTCTGGCCTCACCCCACATTCCCTTTGTCTTGTCTCATTCAGCAGCATTGACTCAGGTACACAGTGAATCCAGATTCAGTTAGCTCTGATGAATCTTGCATGTGTTTGGGTGTAGGCCTGAGGACAGGTTGTAAATCTTCCATAACACCTTTTCAAGAGGGGACCAGCGGGTGCTACATCTCCTCACAGTTCCACCAAGAGGAAAGTAAAGTCAGGAGACCAGCCAGCACCACTGGGAACCAAGTTTGAAAGCTTCTAACATCTGAAACTTTGTTCAGTCACTTTGACATACTGTACACCTTTCAACAGTGGATGAGTCTGAAACAATTGGTATATCCCTTCCTCCTTTATTTGAAACAATGCTCTTTATTCTTTTAAACCCAGTAAAAGAGTGGTATGTTAAAGAGTGGTATTTATAGCTCAACTAAAATTAAATCGCAAGTCGCATGTCAGTCGCATGTCAGATTCAGATGTCAGGTGCTCTCCTTTGAGAAAAAAATCAGTATCTAAAAGGGGGGGGCAGCACAATTTCCCATAAACTGGAGTGAGAACAGAGACGTTTCAGAAAGCTGTTGTCACGTAGAGATCTTCTCAATAAAACATCTTTCGTGAGATGTTTCAAGTCTTTTGGCCAATCAGAATCAAGATAACTGCATTGTCTTCTTTTCCACGGATGTATAAAGACAACTTTTCATGGAACTACTACAATGGACACTAGTTTTGAGGTAAGTCTTGGTTCTAATTTGCTGTTTAACTAACTTAACATTAGCTAACGAGTTGCTAAAGTAACGTTAATGTGCCAAATCAAGTGGAAGTGCATTGTGATAAATTTTTCCTAACGTTACCCTATCAAATCTTTCCCAACCTGTTTATAATAGAAAGCTTGCCAGCTTGTTAGCATGTCAGCTAACGTTTACTTCCGTGAATTGTGTATTACAACGTCACAGTTCAGAATTAAAATCATTTTGTTGAGTTAAGGCTAACCCCCACTGCATCCATATTGTTATCTGATTTTAATGTCCATCATTGTCGTAAGTTACGAGGGAAATAAAAACAAAAACGTACGGAAGCACCGGCTCTGGCGGATCATTTAACCTTGACGTATGCAGTTGGGGTTAGCCTTAACAGACTTTTATGATCATGAAAAAGGAGGCCATGAAGCCAGCTGATAATATTCGGCAGGAACAAGAGACAAGGCCCAGCAACAAAATAAGTTGCTCAAAGTCAGAGAGAGAAGAATGGAGTTTGACTGCCATCTATCTACAAGTGCTGCAGAGAAAAGGGTGGAAGTGGTAGAGGAGGAAAATGTGGCAAGAAAGAGGCACATTGCTAAGCAGCAAACGCAAGCACTTGAAAGACTTGTACAGGCCAAAAGACTGAAGAAATTGTCGTGGAAAACTGCCTATACTCTTAAAGTTGAACAAAACACAGGAAACACTTACAGGTCGTTGACAAAGATATACTGTACAATAGGAGGTAGAGAATCAGAAGTCATCAGCTATCTCCAACAGAAAATACAAGAATACAGCTTTTATCTGTCAGAGTGTACATAAACCCACTCACTGTTTTAACCACACCCTTGATCTTGTTCTGGTCTATGGCATTGAAATTGAACATCTAATAGTCTTTCCACAGAATCCTTTTTTTATTAGACCATTATCAAATTACTTTTGAATTCCTATTACTGGACTACATGCCATTAGGCAAACATTCCTACACTAGATGTCTATCTGAAAGTGCTGTAGCTAAATTCAAGGAAGTGATTCCATCAGCATTTAATTCAATGCCATATCTCAATATAACAGGGGACTCCTATGCTAACTTCAGTCCCTCCCAAATTGATCATCTTGTTGATAGTGCTGCAGGCTCACTGCGAATGACACTCGACTCTATTGCCCCTCTAAAAAAGAAGATAACAAAACAACGGAGGTTAGCTCCATAGTATAACCCCCAAACCCGCAAATTACAGCAAACATCGTGGAAACTTGAAGGGAAATGGCGTTCCACCAATCTGGAAGAATCACGTCTAATCTGGCAAGATAGTCTTAACATTTATAAGAAGGCCCTCCGTAATGCCAGAGCAGCCTATTACTCATCATTAAAAGAGGAAAATAAGAACAACCCCAGGTTTCTGTTCAGCGCTGTAGCCAGGCTGACAGAGAGTCACAGCTCCATTGAGCCATGTATTCCTATACATCTCAGGATTAATGACTTCATGAGCTTCATGACCTCTTCTTAAAAAGCCCACTCTTGATCCAGGTGTTTTGTCAAACTGTAGACTTATATCTAACCCTCCTTTTCTTTCTAAGATCCTTGAGAAAGCAGTCGCCAATCAGTTGTGTGACTTTCTACACAACAATAAGTTATCTGAGGATCTTCAGTCAGGATTTAGAGTGCATCATAGCACAGAGACAGTACTGGTGAAAGTTACAAACAACCTTCTAATTGCATCAGATAAAGGACTTGTCTCTGTACTTGTCTTGTTAGATCTTAGTGCTGCATTCGATACCATTGACCATCACATCCTTTTACAGAGACTAGAACATTTAATTGGCATTAAAGGCACTGCACTAAGCTGGTTTAAGTCCTATTTATCAGATCAATGTCAGTTTGTACATGTTAATGAATCCTCTATGCATGCCAAAGTTAGTCACGGAGTTCCACAAGGTTCTGTGCTTGGACTAATTTTATTCACCATATATATGCTGCCTTTTGGCAATATTATTAGGAAGCACTCCATAAATGTTCATTGTTATGCATATGATACTGTGGTAGAAAGAACTTTCTTGGAGAAGAAGTATTGCTGAATAAAGATCCTTTATTACAAAAAGACCTGAGTTTGTCTCTGCAGAGTACAAGACTGAGTATACAATGAAATATAATGAGTTTTATATAGAAAACAGACTCTCATCTCTGATGCTCTAGGCGTGTTGTCCCATCAGCTTTTGGTTACCACTTCTGACATCACATGTTTACTGATGGTCAAGTTTACCTCTACTTTGTGTCATTCAGTGCGCCCTCCAAACAGGGTGACCTTATCATTTAATGACCCTGTTTACCAGCACTTTGGGTCCAAGAGAGTTATCTGGCGAGGCCAGCACATTTATCTGCTGGTGCTGGCCTGTTGACTACACACATGGCCTCAAACACCTCCGAAACACACTATCTGAAGATATTGTTTCTCTAGATGGCATTGCCCTGGCCTCCAGCGCCACCGTAAGGAATCTCGGAGTTATCTTTTTTACGTCTAGGCTGGATTATTGCACCTTCCTATTATCAGGCTGCCCCAATAAGTCCTTTAAGACCTCTCCAGTTTATCCAGAATGCTGCGGCATGTTTACGGACAAGACCCATGAAAAGAGATCATATTTCTCACATATTAGCTTCTCTACACTGGCTCCCTGTAAAATCCAGAATAGAATTTAAAATCCTTAATGGTCAGGCACCATCATATCTTAAAGCGCTCATACTACCCTATTACCCCACTAGAGCACTGCACTCCCAGAATGCAGGGTTCCTTGTGGTTCCTACAGTCTCTAAAAGTAGAATGGGAGCCAGAGCTCTCAGCTATCAAGCTCCTCTTCTGTGGAACCAGCTCCCAGTTTGTGTACAGACACCATCCTCACATTTAAGAGTAGGCTTAAGACTTTTCTCTTTGATTAGCCTCGAGGTATCCCCAACTAAGTGTGGAGAATTTTTTCATTAACAAAGTTGAGGTTATCAAAACAAACATTTCTCCCCCAAAATAACATCTTGGATAAATTCCAGTCAGGCTTTAGGGCGCACCATAGCACAGAGTCAGCTTTGTTGAAGGTGTCGAATGACCTGCTCAATGTTAAATTTACCAATGCCTCTTTACCTAAGATAACAGGTTGTGAAGTGCTCTGTGTTTAAAAAGGGTGGAGTTTATGAAAGGAAGCAATGTTTATCATCAGTTTAACAAAACAGTTCTTACCACATCTAGTGGCCTTTCCCCAGTGGATGGAGTTGCTCAGACACGGAATTGAGAATTTTTTGTTAAACTGCTGTTGTCAAAGTTAAGAATTAACCTTCAAGTCCAACTTTGTTGTTTTCTGCATTTCAACGTCATGCTTAAGAACAAGTAAAGAGTGGATGACAAATTTATTCAACCCTATTTTATCATAGGTAGAATAACATTTCTAGCTTAGAGGAAATTCAATCAGGAAGACTTTATGATCCTCATTCATTCACATTTTCTCTCCCTCTCTCTCTCTCTCTTTTCTGCTTCCAACTCAATCAGATAACTATGGGCTGACTCTTTCATTTAAACCAACCATATTTTACCATGATCTCCCTGAGCCAATCATATCGTTGCTGTCAAACCCCCCCTTAAAAGTCATGACATCACAATGGGGTCTAATTGCCAAAGGCTCTTCACATTTTTAATCTTTATTGTGCACTACGTCAATAAATGTTTTTGATCATTTAAATGAACTCTCTTCTGACTGAAATACAGTATTTTATTTAAAAAGTGATTCTGAGACTCAGAGAACCAGAGTTATTTAGGACTTATTTCCCCTTCCTCAACTCCAGCCATCTCTCAGTCTAGCAGCCTGACGGCAGGTCTGCATTCCAACACTTTAACAGTTCCTTCATGTACTGTATGTGGACAGCTGGAGGCCACTATAGATTGAAGAGCTGACTTCTACTGGAGACACAACTCTTTAATTCTAGTGTTGTCATCTTTGCCCGCCTCTCACCTCTTGTCCCAATAAAAGTCTATAAGAAATATGTATACAATTAAACTGCCACTAATGCTTTAAAGCCATTACAAAAGGAGGGCATAGGACAAACAGCTGGAGTTGTTTAATGTGACGCGTAGTCATGGTTTGAGTGCTATTGACGTCTTGGCAGGTGACAGCCTGGAAGACAAACACTTCTATTGACCTGGCCAGCCCCCAGAGCACCGACATGTCGCTTGGTGCCTGATCAGAACACTGCTCAGAGGGGCCTTTCCTGGCCACTCAGCAGAGTGCTGACACAACCATTTAAATGGAAGGACAAGGGGCATCCCTCACTGTTCATTAGGATCCCGAGGGGGCCCTGGAATGTGGGTCATTAATGGCTGCTTTACAACAAAGGCTTGTAAACGTAAGGTTTCCTGCTGGTTAGGTATGAGGAGAATTAGTCATGGGTCATAAGATTTGGTATTAATCCTGCTGTAAATAAGAGGATGTTTATAAGCCATTAGCATGGTGGGATACGAATGTTAGTTTTTAATATCTTCTGACAGACGTGAAGAAATCAAGGTTGTCCTGTGGGTTTTTTGTACAATGTCATACTTCATGTTGTGGAATATCGTTAATGAAATGGAAAACGAATGAGATTTTAATATGAACAGATAATGCACTCTGTTACGCTCGAAAAGCCGCAACATAAAGAGGGACACCACACTGGGTTAAATGCAAAAGACTTCAACATTTATTTATTAACAAAAAAATAAACTAGGAGATCAAGCCACAACCAGTAGTTGTCAAGATAATTAATTAAAGGCAAAAATGTCAACTTCATGGTGGCACTAGAGGAAAAGTCAGACGATCACCAAAGTCAGTAGATTTCATCCTCTGAGCACCACGAGTGTCTGAACTAAATTTTATGGCAATCCATCCAACATATTGGGATAGTTCAGTCTGGACCAAAATGATGGACTGACCAACCAATGTTCCAAGAACAGTTTTCAAGAAGATACAGTGCATCCGGAAAGTATTCACAGCGCTTCACGTTTTCCACGTTGTCATGTTACAGCCTTATTCCAAAATGGAATAAATTCATTTCTGTCCTCAAAATTCTACACACAATACCCCATAATGACAAAGTGAGAAAAGTTTTATAGAAAGTTTTGCAAATGTATTAAAAATAAAAAACTAAGAAATCACATGTACATAAGTATGATTTGGAAAGGCACACACCTGTCTGTATAAGGTCCCACACTTGACAGTGCATGTCAGAGCACAAACTAAGCATGAAGTCAAAGGAATTGTCTGTAGACCTCTGAGACAGGATTGTGTCAAGGCACAAATCTGGGGATGGGTACAGAAAAATATCTGCTGCCTTGAAGGTCCCAATGAGCACAGTGGCCTCCATCATCCGTAAATGGAAGAAGTTCGGAACCACCAGGATTCTTCCTAGAGCTGGCCGGCCATCTAAACTGAGCGATCGGGGGAGAAGGGCCCTAGTCAGGGAGGTGACCAAGAACCCGGTCACTCTGTCAGAGCTACAGCATTCCTCTGTGGAGAGAGGAGAACCTTCCAGAAGGACAACCATCTCTGCAGCAATCCACCAATCAGGCCTGTATGGTAGAGTGGCCAGACGGAAGCCACTCCTTAGTAAAAAGCACATTGCAGCCCGCCTGGAGTTTGCCAAAATGCACCTAAAGGACTCTCAGACCATGAGAAACAAAATTCTCTGGTCTGATGAGACAAAGATTGAACTCTTTGGCGTGAATGCCAGGCGTCATGTTTGGAGGAAACCAGGCACCGCTCATCATCAGGCCAATACCATCCCTACAGTGAAGCATGGTGGTGGCAGCATCATGCTGTGGGGATGTTTTTCAGCGGCAGGAACTGGGAGACTAGTCAGGATAGAGGGAAAGATGAATGCAGCTAAGTACAGAGACATCCTGGATGAAAACCTGCTCCAGAGCGCTCTTGACCTCAGACTGGGGCGACGGTTCATGTTTCAGCAGGACAACGACCCTAAGCACACAGCCAAGATATCAAAGGAGTGGCTTCAGGACAACTCTGTGAATGTCCTTGAGTGGCCCAGCCAGAGCCCAGACTTGAATCCGATTGAACATCTCTGGAGAGATCTGAAAATGGCTGTGCACCGACGCTTCCCATCCAACCTGATGGAGCTTGAGAGGTGCTGCAAAGAGGAATGGGCGAAACTGCCCAAAGATAGGTGTGCCAAGCTTGTGGCATCATATTCAAAAAGACTTGAGGCTGTAATTGCTGCCAAAGGTGCATCAACAAAGTATTGAGCAAAGGCTGTGAATACTTATGTACATGTGATTTCTTAGTTTTTTATTTTTAATAAATTTGCAAAACTCTCTAA
>LKNJ01005943.1:0-31963 GCA_002120245.1 Maccullochella peelii | reverse complement strand
CATCACACACTACACTATGTATTAGTACTCTCTGATGCATGCTTATTTATTAAATGTGATTATTGATCAGTGGTCAGAAACCATCCAATAGTGCTGAGCAGCTGATGGCATTTAGCCAATAGCAGTTTAGCACTTTGAAACAGAATATTTATTTTCCTTTTACAGTATGAAGGACTGTGCAGGACTTGCTGCTGTCTTGGGGTTTGGATCTCAGTGTTTATACTGAAGGACTGTGGATAAAGAAGTAGTAGAGGCCCTACAGAATAGACGTGCTTACTCAGCACCTTTCATATCCAATACAGCTGAGCAGACAACAAGAGTCAGCCAATAGTAGATTAACATGTGGAGAAAAAGAGAATATTTTTAGCGCTTTTCTGAGGATCCGTCTCAGTCTGACGAGGATCACATCCTGTACTACCTGCTACTCATCTCTGAACTTTTTCCATTAGGTTTGGCTGTTAAGGGAGAGTTATAAATATAGAAATGTGTCAAACTGGCATCTTCTGTATTATTTATCACCACTTATTAGTCAATAGTAATAGTTTAGCATGTGAAAAACTTTTTTAAGGGCAGAGAAGTCAGACTTCGGTCAAGCCAAACAGCAGAGGCTGCGTGCATTATTAAACTGAGAAATATTATTTATTATTATTTTAGCCAATCTTTGGTCCTAATACTATACAGAAATATGACTATGAATCCAGTAGCAATCTTTACAGTTAGAACTATTATCAATGTTAAATCTGAACCCAAGTCACAAATTATCTACCTCTTCAGCCGGATTAGTTGAGTTTATTAGACTGTTGCCTTTCCAGCCTGATAATTATTTGTAATTCACATCCATGCAGTGTTGATTAGTTAGATGTTCTCAATCGCTTGTGTCTTTTGTTTATGAAAGGTACCCCAGTGTCAGTTTTTAACCACTAGTAGCGCTATGGAGCAATGTTTTTGAGAGTGGGTCCCCATTTTGCTAGTATCTTGTGTACGCAGGTCACGTACACACGGTCCATGTTGAGTGCTACTCCAATGATCCACCGTTGGTGACGGTAAGGTGCTACAAAACGTAGCAATGCCCCAACAAAGACGGGGGAAGGTGGAGACTACTAGCAAGCAAACATAGATGTAAACAAACTAGGCTTCAAATTCTTACAAAAATTGGCTCTGCAAATGTTTCATGAGGAAGTAAATGCATTCAACATGTGTTAGGACTTAGGGTGCATTAGGATACATTACATGCTGCACAGTGCATGCTGCATGGTTGCAACAGTCGCCGGTTCGATTCCAGCCAGTGACCTTTATTGCATGTAACACCCCACTCTACCCATGTCCTGTACTTCTTCACCTGTCACTATAAAATAAAGGCAAAAAATAATCTTTAAAAAAAAGTCTTTGTTGGGAGACAGTGAATGTAAAAGAATACGAAAAGAAAAACTTGTCAGGGTACCTTTTTTTAATTGTTTTCTGTCTCTGTAAAGCCTTTTGAGACTTCCCTGTGATGTAAATAAATTTGATTGTGAAACTTTTTGTACTCCCTGGTACAGATGACTAGACGAAACGACCTCCTATATAAATGCCCTGTTCTTGGACTTGTCTATGTTTCATAGAGTACTGCCTGATGTGAACTTAAGAAAGAAACTGAGGGTTTTTCTGGCGGGAGAGACAAAAAAAATATTTAAAAGTTCTGTGATCAAGCTGCTGACTTCAAGAGGAGCTGCAGAGACAGAAACACTGTTCTCTGGAGAGCAAAGAGGATATGAGAAACAAGGCAAGTGTGTGTGGAAGTTAGTGCCTGAGAGATATGGCGACACAAAAAGAGGCTTGTTCCAGTTCCAGAAGACTGGAAAAAGGGCCTTGAACCCACTAGCACTGAGACTAATGAGGCCAAAATTCACACAGAAACTCTCACACACATTTGTACTACTATAGGAGGCTGTTTTATAATCACATTATTGTCTCCTTGCTCAAAAAACAAAAGGAGTACATCGCACTCCTCACCTATGAACAGCTGGCTGTTGAGCTGCAGGTGGAAGTGTCCGTCAGCAGGAGCCTCCTGCGTGGCGGCAGGAAGTTCATCCAATCGGAGCAACGCCTCCTTGACGTTCCGCTCGGCTCGAACTCGATGCCACCGGTTGTCATTCAGTGGCACGCTCGACTCCACGCGAACCTCCAGTGGCCCGTTACCCACATCGAAGGAGAAAACCACCTGAGTAGAGGCTGATAGGGGGAAAGACAGGGGTGACAGGGAAGAAAGTGGTATATCAAGGATGTAGATAATGGAGAAATAGAGGGAGATGGGAAAGGAAGGAGACACGGAAATATCAAAAAAAACATAATTAATGTAGTCTGTGAGACATAGTATTCAATTGTCAAACCATCCGATTTCACCGGACATCTTACTATTTGTTTGCCAAACAAAACCTAACACTATACAATTACTCTGTTGCCTGATGAAGCAGATTTCATTTTATTGTGTAAAGATATTTTTGAATTCTTCGTCTACAAATCAAACTAAGGATTCTGATAATACAGTGCTTTCATTAAACTGTCACAACAAATGTTTGTTTTTTTCCCCCACAGAACCAAATTTAATCACGGAGATAAATTCTAGTCTTTCAATCAACCAAGTTCAGTTTTTTCTTGCATTAAGCAATGCCACATCTAAACAGTAACGCGTGTATCTTTGTGAAATTTTAAACTTTACAAAAACAAGTTATGGTTCCAAATGGCAACCAAATGGAGATCTGATATTGATTTGATTCACTGCTGCTGTTAAAGAGACCATTTAGGTTTCGTTTTCACCAGTCTCAGACCCCACACTAGCATTTAATTTCTGCAAACAGGACACGTCTGCAGCATTAACATTAATGAGAATGGAACACTGCTAAAAAAAATATCACTTTGTGATTTAGGCTGAAGGAGGCAGGTGTAGTTTTACATAAAAAGCTGGTATGGATCTTAACTTTATAGCTGCGTATTTCCACACAGCTCCTGCAGTCCGTCTGAGACCTGCCAATGCCACAAATGGGAATAGAGACAGGAGCTTTAACAAGCAGGTAGGTTGGACTCAAGTGTATGGAGACCTAACAAGCAGACGGGGGGTGGATGTAGGGCTCCCTGCAATGTAGTTTAATTACTCTTTCACAACAAAAGAACAAACACAAAAGCCAACAGAGCTTCTAACTAAGCAAACTAGGCGCAGTTCTCACAGGCTAACAACAAACAAAAGGCTAGAGAGTCTGCCAAGAACTGATTACGCTGAAGAACTAGACTACACTGTGCTTCTTTCCAGACTGTTCTTTATTTCAGATTGCTAAGTCTACCTCCCAGGTGGAGGCAGCTGCAAATTCTCCTCTTGCCCGCAGCCAGAACTTAGTATATTTATTCAAGTACTGCACTTTTACAGTTTTGAGGTACTTGTACTTAACTTGAGTATTTCCATTTTATACTACTATATACTCATACTCCACTATACAACATATGACGATCTATAAAATATAATGTATTATTAAAGATTAAAAATATAAGTTTGTAATGTTATTAAAATGAGCTCTACAGTCATCGGCTACAACAGTAAAATGTGGCATACATGTACAGGGAGAGTATAATACTGATATAACACTCTGAAAGGGTGAATAATGTGTACTTTTACTTTAATACTTTGATACATTTTACTGATAATGTTTTGTTGTGGATGATGATTTTAACACAGCTTCTCAGTGGTACGTATCCATGATATATGTATTATAATATGTGTTCTGGTGTGGAAAATAAGTCTTTGCATGGACATCACTCTGTTGTGGGTACATTATTTAATTTTATATTCAGGCCACCTCTTTGTGTACTATTGCTTACATGGCATTAATAAATAATCTAGGGCTATAAACTAAGTGCATTTACTCAAGTACTACTACTTCTAGCTTTGAGGTACTTCACTACGTTTCACAGGGAAATATCATACTTTTTGCTCAGCTACATTTACCTGAAGACCGGATGGACATTTGGACACATGAAATGCTGTGACAGGGAATGCATCATCATCAAATTAATGCTGACCTCAAATCTGTTAAAACATGATCTTATACACAAAACATCAAATAAGCTCATTTACTGTGACACATTGCCATAGGTTACACTACCTAACTGTACAGTACATAAAGTAGATATAACACTTTTCATCTATTTAAAAAAAACACCTTATTTTGCTTTTTCAAATCTGAAATGACAGACTTTTAATTTTGTGACATTGTTTATGTAGGATGTTCACTTACAATGGGTTATTTTTACTTTTATTTGTACTTCATTTTGTAGTATTAGTACAAGTAAATGATCTAAATAAGTCTTCCACTTCCCTTAGCAAAGTTTCCCTCTGATCCCCAGCATCATGATTCAGCACCATGGACAGCACCTCAGCACTGAACATCTGTATTTAATCCTCTCAGGCTGTCTGCTCAGCTCTCTCTCTGTTCTCTCCACCAACAAAAGCAAAAGATTTAGGAGGAACAGGCAAAGCAAACCACCATCCTTCATGCTGTGCTGGTGGAAGGTGAGGATGTATTACTACGGGACTGCAGAACAAGATGAAACAATATCCCAGCATCCTACAGTAACTTCATTTAGAAATTGTTCTCGGGGCCAGCCACAGTGTTACAAAGCTATGTGAGGCAGCTGGCAACAGAGCAGCAGTATTCAGAGCTGGAACAACCACGCTGATAATGATTTCCCTGAGGAGAGAGGCTGTTGGTGCAGCAGTGTCCCTGTATTAGATTCTGTGTGTGTCCCTTCAAATCCCATTTCTAAAACAACTTCCTTAAAAATGCGACACAACACAAACCCCCCCCACAACACAGCAAACTAAACCGAACTAAAAAGGTAGGTGAGGTGCAAGAGCTTCAAAAGGCAACTATGGATGACTCTAATAACTGGAATGGCTTGTATAGATGCCTTGAATCAAACGATACACACCACTGCTGCCCATAAATGCGTACCTCATACCATCTGCAATACTGTCATAACCATATAAACAGAAGGACACCTTGTTGGGTAATACAGCTATATTTTAAATGACACAATATATGGTAGGCTATAAAATACATCTCACACCCAGCCACATTTCCATGGCTCCCATAAACTAAATAACATTCTGTTGGTTATTACTGTCATAATCTAAATGACATACCCATGGCACATAAATGTGTGAATTACACAGGAGACAGGAATTAATGGAGGGTCACGGCTAAAATGCCCCTGAGAGTTCATAAAATAACTAAAATTAAAAGCAAGGGTGCAAAAAAACAACCTACAATGATGATGGGTTGCCTTTTTATGGATTTCATCTTGGTTCAACTGTGGTCTGTCGGGGAAGAAAATTGATCGGAAAACAACAAACAATGCAACCTAAAGCAAAACAAAATGTTGGAAACACGTAGCCAGTTTCATCAAACCTCAAAAGGGATAAACGGATGGAGAATGTTACCTTCCTCTATGGCTGAAGACAAATTCAAACGCTTTAATCTCAGCACTGGGAAAGAAATTTAAACAAATTGAAAACATACAAGCGGAGTGTTTTTATGAAGTGTAAGTATTCACAGTCCAACAAAAATAAACAAAGGACCAAATTTATCTAAAAATGTGATTAAGAGAAAGAAATGTATATAAAAAATATATAATCATAGGTTTCCTTTTACTGCATCAGTATTAGACCCATAAATAGAAATAAAAGAACAGTGTTAGTTTTGCTGCCATACTATGAATCACACACACACACCTTAAAGGGCTTAAAAGACACACACATATCTCCTTTTAACTGCATTTCATTTGGATTCAGTCTTTACCCTCCAGCTCCTACTCACAGCTCAGTTCGATCCGGATGAAATCTTTGATGCCCAGGTTTTCCAGGAACACACCAGACGAGGCCGTGGTTTTAAACAGGAAGGAGATATCTGCGCTCAGCTCTCCGTGGAAGGTGGGGAAGTGGAGGTACGATGTCTCCTTGTCGAAAAACGCAGCGTTCCAGAAGTTCTCTGAGAAACACAATGAAAACTCACAGTCAAGGTCTTTAAATGGAAATCACATCAGAAACATATGAGCCAACCTGTTAGGTCACACTTACAGTAATGCATGTTGGTACCATGCCAACCTTTTACTTTCAGACAGAGCCAGGCTACTGCAGTTGTTTCCCCTTGTTTCCAGTCTTTATGTTATGCTAAGCTAATCGGCTAGTAGTAGTATCAAACTCTTCATCTAACTCTCCGCCAAAAAAATCAAATAAGCATATTTCCTCAAAATTAAATAACAATTTAATTAAATATTGTTTTAAAAGCATTTTTGGCCAGAAATAACTGAACTAGAAGGTTGTTATGTGATGAAAACTGAACACCTGGAGACCAAAACTTGCATTAGTTTGACCTGAGCTCTTATGTCAGTCATGCAGTTTGACAGAATGAGCAAGTGACAACAGTAATTTCCATAGCAGGAAGATTTCTGTCATCTCAGGAATCATGTGTTATTAGGCAACTGGAGAACTGGGCCGGACTCACTGTCTCCATGACAACGGAGCGCTCCCACCCTGTAGACTGCCTCTGATCCCGGCCTCTGGACGTCACCCAGCACCAAAGACCTAACAGGGAGGCTCTCCTTATGGGTGAGCAGGCCAGAGTCTTCAGCCCTGCAGGCAAAGAAAAGGAGAAGAAGAAAAAAATAGAGAAGGCAAAACCAGTCATTGAGCAGTTGATGATGGAGAAGCAGGAGGAGGATCAGGACAATGTTAATATGTAGAAGAAGAAAAAGGGTGGATGTGGAGAATCAACAAATACACTTTACTCACACTTTACTCTTTGTTTTTAATGTTTCATCACTCTTGTGACAATATTACATGTTGTAACTAGCTGATGTAAACATTGCAGAGTCTAGGTGCAATCTCTTGGGGACCTATTTATTCCAAAACTGAATTATAATCATCAACCAGTCAGTCAACATCCAAACCTGACAGTTTGTGGAACAGCTACTTCCAAAACAAGACATCCCCTGTCCATTGACGCCCACATTCTGCTTTATGCACTTAAGATAATCCGCCTGTTGGCCTTGTTGCCGAGGAAAGTTGTGTGTAAAAATACAGCCAGGACTGGAAGCGAGGAGTGTGTACAGCACTTTGTGAGTCTGATGAAATATTGAGGAGAAGCAGTGGCTGCTCCGGTCTGTAAAAATAGAGTTGGCGTTGCACAAACAGCTTGGACTGGGAAATGATAGGAGGAAGGAAGTGAGGCAAAGGCAGGATCGCTTACAATCCAGTTAAAACAGTTTTTCCCTCTGCTCAATTCATCCCAGTTTGTTTAACTGCCGAAGTTACAAGTCAAACGGAGACTGTTTGCTAAAAGTGTCTGCTGGTATACAGTTATCAGTCCTGTCTGGATCTGCAACACCTATTCTGGCGTTAGGGAACACGATGAGATCTAATACTTCTTCTGCAGGTTTTTTAATGTATTATATAACAAAAAAAAAATCATTTCAAAATTCCTTTCCTCACTATTCTTTAACTGTTTTATTTAGGAGAGACTATCTCCATTTACACGACTATGTTTAGGTCTCTTATTTAACTTTTTTTTTAATCCAAAGACGCCAACAAATGACAAAAAAGTAATAGAATTAACATCACACTAAACTGACATGTTATTATGGGATATTTTTTACCTTGAGTCTCTCTCAAAACTCACAAGATTACTTTTTTGTAATTGCTAGAAAAGGCCTACAGTGTATACTGAATAAAATGCTGTATATGCAGTTATTTTTACTGCCTGGAAAGCATTGCATTTTTAAAGTCATCATCATGTTAAACCAGTAAAGGGCTGCATTTATATATAGATTACTGATTAAATTGTCCTCCATGTTGCAACAGAGCATTTTTTTCCTGCCTCTCGCAGTCTTCACAGAAGTAGATGCTTAAACTTAAATGTGTAAACTTACTGAAGCAAGATACGCTGAAAAAAGCCTTTTATCTTGTGACTATAAATGGTGAGAAAAACATATGAATATGTGTTTATTAATGTCAGTACCACTCCATGCGGTCGGCGTCACAGTTGCAGTAGTGTTGTGGGTCCACACAGTCGCCCTGCAGGCCGCAGGCACACTGCTGGCTGCCTGGCTGAGCTCCGCCCCAGTAAGTCTGGACATGGCCGAGACCGGGACCACCGAACCACCAGCTGAACGGAGAGCCATCTGAAACACACACACAACCAATAACAACAACTGATACATACATCATACATGAGAAAACATTTGGTTTAGTTAGGTTCAGCCTCTTACACCAGAGTCTTACAGAGTATTACTGTGTGAACTGTGGGTTTTCACTCTTTATGCTCACACACATTTACTTTGTGTGTAAATTTGTGCTGAGAGAAAACAGCTAAGTGCTGTTTGAGAAGATAGTTTGCTGTACAAAACCAAGTAGATACAAATATTTACTTCTTCATACATTTGACCAAAAAAAAAGACATTGTCATTCATTTAAACACAGTTGCTCATACTGAAACAGCACATACAAATTAAGCATTCAAAGATGATACGTGAAAACAAATACATCAAACTTTTTTTTTGTTGAGTGTTGCTTTCTCTTCACCTCCCTTGAGAGAAGCTGCAGAGTATGTCTTGGCTCTTACAATAAAACTGAAAACACTTTCTGGACAAAACATGGAGGCCATGAAACAAAAAACCTTCTATTGTGAGTTGGGCGCATCATTAATATGAGAACATTGTGAGTTAGGGTCAGGAAAGGTCCATCCATTCCCTCGTTCCCCCAGAAAATCAATGATATTCCTCGACACTGCTTTTATTTCATGCATTTTACTGGAACTCTCACAACAAAACAACACTACGGTATGTCCATAAATACTGCCTGCATTGTTGCTCTCAGCATGTACTGCTCTTTTCTTGTGATGTTGATGTGCAGACTGAAGCATTATCAACACTTTATTGTAAGCTGCTCTAGAGGATCAACTAAATGGCAAGAAAGTAAAGCACTCCCTCCATCCATCCATCCATTTGTCCCCTCCCCTCCTCTTTCCTCAGTCCATCTACGGTTTGACCTGAACTGTTGCTGTCTTGCTTTCCTGCCAACTGTCTTTGCTGCGACCGGACAGAAGATGGACAAGGGATTATAATACATTAGATAAATGTTAGTTTTTTATATATTTTTTACGTGTTTTTGTGTGTGTGTGTGTGTGTGTGTGTGTGCATAATGAATTCTTGTGAACGAGTACAGTATCCCATATTTCTAAGTCTTAAAACTGCTAAAATCGAGGCACTGCTTATTTCTAAAAAAAGAAACCTAATTTAATCATGTATATAAACATTGTTCTTGGTTGTTTAACTGATTCTAACTCACAGCATCGTGGTCAATTAATGACTTGTAAACTTGACGGAGACAAAGAGACGCCATTATTTGAAAAACACACGAACAAACTAATTGGACTCGAGGCTCATTCTAAAAGAAGGACACATTTAAACAAATCGTACAAAATCCATTTGTCTGGCTTGCTGGCAAAGAGGAAGAAAACCCTTGGAGCCTGATTAAGTTTAAAGCAATGAGCGTAACAATCATTTTGTTTTCTCTGGTAGAGTGGGGACGATGTGTGGAACCGCAGGGACTTAGATTTTTTTTCTCCAGAGCTATTGTTTTTGTACAAAATGAAAATGCCTCATAACTCTCTCTGATAACATTTTATTCAAAGACAGCACGCATTGTTAAATATCCGTATGATTCAGTGGTTACAACTTCAGTAAATAAAGTCAGAAAACAAAATCCATATTAACAGAATATTTTGCAACCTTAAAGATGATCTTTTGTTTTGCCCTCATGTAGTCTGAGTTAAAAGTTTTTCCCCGCTGGAGGTAAATGAAGCAAAGAGGATCTTTCACCTAAAATGCAAATCCAGCGTATAAGTTAGAAAAGACGTCTTCTTACTTTTTCTGGGTTGAATCACGGCTAAGGAAATCTGAGCCAGCTAAACAAGTACCTTCTTTCCTAGATAAACAAACAGGCCCTTACCTGGAGTGTTGAGGAGGCGGGACGTCCTGCACTGGTAGGACAGTTCCTGTTCGCACTGTTCTGATTGGCTGATGGCGGCCAATAGCTGCTCCTCTTCAGTTGAGTAGTCAAAGTGGACTGAATGTTGGTTTACACCTGGAGACGGTCGGACTCTGGTGAGCTCTGTGTTGTTGTGCTGGATCACCATCCATGTGTTCTCCTCTGTAGAGGACACAGGAAAACACAAACATTACTGTGATGCAGTATGATGTGGTCAAAGGTATTTTGGCTTCTGCTTGCAACTTAGAGGCCTGAAGATCAGGGAACTTTTCTGTCCTTTTTCTATTTCACATCAGCATTTTTCTTTTGTATAAAAGTGAAAAAACTCCTGAACTGTCTCGCTTCCTTCTGATATATTTATTTATTGACAACATTTCGGTGTGCTCAACCTTCATTGGGTATATATTCAAGCATCACATACAGTTCCATACTGTATTTACACATAAATGACAAAATGATTGAATCAGAGAACTACAGGAATTAGTTAAATCGTTTCCAGATTCAATGGTTTTAGAATAAGATGTTCAACAATCACATGAGTTTAATGTTTGGGTGTCCATGTACGTTTGGCCTTGTAGTGTATGTGATGGACAAAGACAAAGTGAGAGAGAGAGAGGAGCTAAAGAAAGGATAATTACTATCTTCAATTTATACAATTATGTTAATCGTGTGGCGCACTGACACTGACGGCGAGAAAGACATGAAAAAAGGGGAGAAAAATAAAATCAACAAACTACAAATGATACAGACAGGGAGATGAATGTGGGAGAGAGAGATTGGAGTAGAGAAGAGAACAGAAAGAGAGAGAGCCTTNTAGAAAAATGGAAATGGGAGATAAAGTGGATCAGAGCTTGATGAGAGGAGCATCATCATTTAATTATGTAAATGTAAATCATACAAAACGTTGAGTGATGATATGAAGACGGGAGAGTGTGTGTGTGTGTCACCTGTCATGTTGCAGTAGACCAGCTGCGGTTTGATTGGTCCGCTGCCGTCCACGTCGATATAAAAATGTCCCGACGTGTTGCCGTTGTGTTTGTACGCCTCGCAGGACTGTTCGTACACAGCTGGGAGGAAAATAATGTGATCAGCTCCGGCATGAATCACATCAACATCAACATCAATACATCAGACGCACGCAGGAGCTGTGAGGGGATGAAGATCAGTGGAGGATTATGGGTGCTGCTTCATACGTTTGCATCACCACTGAATCACTGTCTCATAACCAGAGTGAAGAAAACCATCTTAAGTTTTATTTCTGCAGCAGCGTCCCATAAAGTCAAGATGAATCCAGCTGGAGAGGACAGTAATGACTGATGGGAGTACAAAGACTCTTTATCAGCCCTGCCTCTTCCTCTCTATCTCCACAAGTCTTCCTCTGTCCTCTCTGTCTCACACACACACACCTGTGCATCCATGCAGTCAAAGAATCGAGCCCTTCCAGTCAAATCCATATCTAAAGGTTCCCACACTCTGCTCACCTGTTTATCTCTCCTCTTCTCCACAGCCACAGGCCTTTTATTCATCACATTCCCTCAGTGTGGTTAGAAAAAAGGTTTGCACAGAAACATCAGCAATAAAAATGAGACCAGAGGTGAACTGTGTGGGAAACGCTCCTCTTTTGGTCTCGAGGGAATCAGCACCGAACCAGTAAATCTCACCTATAAGCTCACCACACTGCTGCGGTTTCGTTTATTTATTTGCCATTTGGCACTTTAGTCACGGCTACAGCCTCATTAACCTCCATCATATCATTCACATACAAAAAAAACGGTCACATGGAGCTCACAAAGGGCTCGGTTTATTTGGAAAAATGTAAGAAAGAAACGATCTTTTTTTTTTAACTCACAATTTGCAGCAGCTACGCTAAAGGGGAAAAAACCTGTACAACTGTAATTACTGAACAACATAGCTGGTAAGTGCATCTATGATTGGCAACCCCGGAATTACAGGTTTACTGCGTATTGAAGTTCAATAAACTTAAGCCTCTTTGCCGTTTGGAGCTGCCAACTTCAAAAGCCTCTTAAATACCCTCGACATGAACGATGGAGAGAACTCGCAGGTATAAAAGTAGCAACACAGAACATTGCTAGCCAGCTCCAGGCTATATTATTCATTCATTTTTCATCCTTTTTATTGTTTTCTTATATGCTCTATTGCTCTTACTTTTATACCGTAAATCATATTTGTTCATCACTTTTATTTGCCACCTTGCTGAAAGTAGTATATGTAAAAATAACTGCATGTAAAAGGGAATTCGTTATCTGCCTTTCTTGCACTGTTTCTCTCACATTTTGCCTCTAACTTGATTCTAATTTACATTTTATATGTCGTGGCTCTCTACCTCTTGCCCTCTCCCTGTCTAAATCTGTCTCCAACCATGTCTCCTACAAATTACATTTATATATCATAAATGTGCAACAGCAAACACATTTAGGAAACATTTTTGCAAAACGTTTACTGACAACGTATTTCTTTTATCCCACTCTTCCATTACAGTATCCACTCATGGCAACTAAAGCATGATTAATGTTTTTATGGTTACATTTAGCACCTGGTTAAAGGTAAAAGATTGTGGTCTTAGT
This sequence comes from Maccullochella peelii, assembly GCA_002120245.1. Classification (NCBI taxonomy): domain Eukaryota; kingdom Metazoa; phylum Chordata; class Actinopteri; order Centrarchiformes; family Percichthyidae; genus Maccullochella; species Maccullochella peelii. Next base: position 19,303 of record LKNJ01005943.1, on the reverse strand, counting down.
TAAATATTGAAAAATTCAAAAGACACGTGTTTATTAACGTTTAACTGGAACCACCCAAAGTTGTTTTGCTGCCTAAACCTAACCACACGCATGACTCAGGATAAGTGAAACCTGGCCTTCAGTGTCAAAGTCCAGCGCTTTGCACACCCACCATCCACACCGACCACCTAACGACTTGTGTGCGGTACAAAAACTTATTATTGCACTATACTGCAATTGTAAGAAAATATTAATAAAACATTGTCACCAAACATAAACCAAGAAGCACAATCCTGGTTCCCTCAAAATGTATTTGGCAAACCAAAATAGTGGTATATAACTTTTTGTTGTTATCAAATGTTGATGTCCTGTCTTCATATTATGCTTATTTGGTGCATATTTCTGGAGTAATTAACTTAAAGTTAAAAACATTTAACACAAAGCAAACCTGGGGGCAAACTAGTATTTCAGCAGAGGAGTACTGGTTGGTTTCTGAGACTATGTAATCTATTCTATCTAATGGAGCTGCCATGTGTTATCTGCTGAGAGCTCTGCACCTGATGGGTACTTAAAGGCATCAGGACACATACACAAAGTAAGAGTGGGAGGAACTGTTGGGTCATTAAAAGCTGAAGGCACTCTAAGGGTTCAATTTGGCCCTACTGTCCACTGATTACTGTGTGTGGTGATGGTTGACCGACAGATGACTTACAGCTGTGGCAGGTCGCTCCGCTGTAGCCGCTGTCGGAACAGTTACAGTGGAAGACGGTCCAGGACTGACTGCAGAGGCCGCCATGTTCACAACAACTGGGAGAGCACCTGAGAGAGAGTCAAGAAGTTTATTTTTTGTTTTCAGTCCCCAACAACATCCTGATAGACATTTGTGTGGGAGGAACTTGAAGGATTTATTTTTGCTGTCAAGACAAAAAAAAGGAGAAATGTATTATCATGTGTTCTTTATATATACTGAGACAGTAGCTTGAACATTTGGAAACAATTCTGCAGGTTTTACAGCCAAAAAGCTTTCAAAGAGGACAAAAGCAGTCGATGCCAATGAACACCTTTCATCCGTTAATGAGAAGAGAAGTAAACTTTTTTTGTTTGTTTGTTTGAAAAAGCAACTGAAGCATCTTTTTTTGTTTGAGTCATTTATCTTACAGTGAGTGAGCGCGCTCAGTGTGTTTGTGGACACTTTGATCAAACCTTTGAGCTTTTGGGGTTACTTTATAGATGATACTAGATAGTGATGATTGGCATAAAATGCTTTCAAACTCACTACCCTCGCAAAAACAAAGTGCACTTGAAATAATCAAAATTAGTCTGTTACATAAAGCTTTTTCATTAAACGACAGAAAGCCTTTTTAAATTATATTTTCTCAAGCATGTTATTGGTTTCATGGCCAAATGTGCGTAGGTGGGTCAGGAATAATGCAACTAGTGGAAAGAGAAAATATTTCATTTTTAATATTTGGAGGAGGTCATATTTTCAATTTAGGCAACATGATGTGGGAGGTTGTTGAATTGAAAAAAATCTCTCTGAAACATTTTTAATGTTGTCTGTAAATTCAGCTGAACCGCCGCTCCACACTTCTTCAGGTAGATTAAAAATCATTTCACTTCCTCGCAGCTTTCTTTCAGTTCAGGAAGAGAAAACTTTCCTTCGGACAGAGAACATTAAAAACATCATGTTGGTTTGTTGATTCACCCAGAGCTTATTCTGAGATGATGTTTCATACCCTATATGTAAAAGGACTTTTCTCAGTTTGTCTGAAGACAGTTGGGTGCACTTTGCCTGCTAAGTGTTGCTCTGCCTGAGGAAACATGTTGCCTGTCTTCATGTTACATTACAGCCACTTGTTCATTTTCTCTGTGTTAACTTTTGTTGACTTGTGGGCACCAGGAGCTTTGATAAATACACTATTATTTGTCAAGAAATGTGCTTCAAACTGTCTTCGTATTGATCCTGTCTCGGCCTCATTTGAAACCCCCTTTTTTGTTGCATCTGACTCAAACAACAGTATTTTTATCCATATGGCCAATTTTTTTCAGCAGGGTTTGATTCACACACGCAAACACACACACATTCAAACATAATAATAGCCACTTCACTCCAATCCCATCTCATCATTTCTCGGTTCTGTGTTTCTCGTTGTACAGTGTGTTTGTGTGTTGGTATTTGGGGGGCCAGTAGTCTGAATGCTTCTGTTAATATTGAGAAATGCACGTTCTGAGTACTAAATGTTAAACATACGCGACACTGTTTGAGTGTGTGTTTGCCCACACCCAGGCACGAATATTGAAGAGAAAACAGATGACTGTACAGAATCTGCAGTCTCCCCTTTTATTTAGATAAAAGCCCGGAGTCAGCAGCCTGTCAGCCTGCTACAGTGTGATTCTTTTCCCATTTATCTCTATACTGCTTTGATCTGAAGTGAGCTAGCATTCATAGCATTTAGCATTCATATAAAATATTAACCTAAACTACCGCTGCCAGTTTAGTGTGTAAGTAGTGACATCTATCTGATAGACAACAGTAACAGATGTGATTCCTAGGGTGGCGTTCATTTCTTTGTTCAGCCATGATGCTGCTGCTGCTGCTGCTGATGAAGATGGTGATGGTGATGATGATGGTGACAAAGATGAAGAGGATGCATATTAAGAAAAAGGTAGAGGAGAAGGAGATGGAGATTTGACTTCCAGTCACAAAATTGTTTAACTGCACAGAAAAAGAATACAAGAAACAAAGACTGCAACCCATCCACCTCTCCCCCCAATACACACACACACACACACACACACACACACACACACACACACGCAAACACACACACACTCCAGAAACATATACACACGCCCACCCCACCCATATATCATGAAAACATAACACTGATAGCTTCTGACAACCAGTTTCTCCCGCAGAGAGAAAACAATGCAGTGTCACAGATGGATAACCAGTTGAGTCCCTTGCAGACTGCAAATAGCCTCATCTAAACCACACATCCATTGAACTGTCATTCACAGAAACACAGTATTCAGAGAGACCAGCTCTTTAAACACTAACTCAGGGTCTATCAGCCCACTATCGCGCAACGCCTTGTGAGCTATGTGGTCAATTTAGCCTGACGAAACCGGAACACTTTAACTTCTGTCACACAGAGTTCATTGGCCCCAGTACTGAAGAGAACCCCATTCGCATCTACCCTCAGACTGTGCACCATGCTTTTGTTGACAGTCATTAAAAACCCAGTGGTGTATTCAGTATTCAGATCCTTTGTAAAGTAGCAATGCCACACTGTGAAAATACTACACTACAAGGAAAAGTCCTGCATTCAAAACTTTAAAAGTATGTAAGTATTGTCAGCAAAATGTACTTAAAGTAAAAGTACTCATTCTGCAGTAAAATGGTCCCTGTCAGAGTTTTATTATCATATATGATGTTTTTGCAGCATTAATGTGTATGTTGCATTTTACTGCTGTAGATGTTTAAGGTTGAGCTAATTTTAACTACTTAATATGCTGTTGGGTAATTTAATCTACAGCAATGCATCATCTTCTAAAAGATCATCATATGTTTGTAGCGTTGCTGTCCTGTGAGAACCACGTAGCTCTAAAAAGTCAAGAAAAATGGCCCTGTTTTCAGCTTTGTGACTAATCCAAGGAGTGGTTTTAAATAGTTTATTTAACTTAAGATGAAGGAGGATTTTCTCCAAACCCATAAACGAACCTTCAATTTATCAACAAAAATCTAATTTGAAGCAAAACGGGTTTAACTGGCCAGGAAGGGTATAGAAGTACAATATTTGCCACTGAGATGTAGTGAAGTAGAAGTATAAAGTTTCATAAAATGGGAATTCTCAAGTAAAGTACCTCAAATTCGTACTTAAGTACAGTACTTGAGTAAATGTACTTAGTTACATTCCACCACGAAGAGAGCAACATTCACATTTACCCCCTCAGAGTTCCCCATGCAGGCTCGGATACCAGAAGAAGAAAGAGAAGAAAAAGAGGAGGTAGGATGATGATGAGGAGAAGAAGAAGTAAAGGAGGTGACAGCAATGACAGCGGCTACCGGACACATGCAACACAGCAGATGCAAAAACTTTCATGAAAACAGAGTTGGAATCAGTATGCTGTTATATCAATCAGTGAAAAGACCATTATCAATATGAAAATGTAAAAAAAATATTACTGTAATGACAGCAATGAAAAACAAAACAAAAAAAAACACACATGCATCTCGACACACATTGTAACATTGATTTTCTTATGTGCGTGATAAGCTAACATTTTTATGAGGTATAACACAAGGTGTTGTAATGGAGCGGCTCCTTGTGGGTTTGAGCTCCATTTGTGCTGTTAATGGAGTGTTTGCTCTGGCTAATAATACCCTTTTGCCAAGAGCAGAAGTCATAAAACACACACACACATACTGTGTGATATAATAACCTGCTCTGAAGTATGACCACCACATTGAAGCTGTGTCGGTGAGTCCATTTTCCACCCGACTTTCCAGTACAATGTATCCCATGGGCCCAAAATTCAATCAGCAGCATTACAGCGAGAGAGCGTATGGTAGATTTCTTCTCTCTCTTTACTGGAGAACAGGATTTCTTTATAGGTTAGTTTCAGTGAGCAGTCAGATCTATGCAGGGACTGTATAACAATCTGATGAAAGTAGAAACAAGGAGACATTTAATTAAAACCACTCGAGCAGATTCTCCTTATCTGGCAAACATATGTGGTTGGTTCAATATTTGTGTGTACGCATGGTGTTTACTGTATATGTGGTATGTGTGTTTGCGTGTGTGTCTGTGTGTGTGTTATGTCCTAGGGGAGGGTTTGTAATTGTTGTAATTGTCTCATTAATTGTGCTGCTATTTGGCGTGACACCAAAACAGCAAACGATTTGTTCTGAACTCCCTCCCTCATCGCTCTCTCTCTCTTTCTCTCATCTCCTGAGGTTGAAGTTATCGTTCTGATACTGCATTGTCATTGATGATACACGTATTTAATATTTAGCTTATGTTGCCATCAATGCCTTAAATTGAATATTGAATATTTATCACGAGGTCCAAAATTGGTCTCACTTCAATTAATTTCAAATCAACTTAAGATGCTTTACCTACATGAATGTTGTCCAAACATAAGTGCCAAAGTTCCATTAGGTTGTATCTGAAACCTAATCAAGAATTTAAAGAAAAAGAATGTGGCTAAAATCAATATTTTTATATTAGATAGCAAGTATTCTGTTGCTTTGATTGGAGCTTGTATCATCACCCATTGTTTTTTTGTTTTTTACCATCTTTGTCCTCAAAACATTGAAGATGTTGGGGGTTTTTTTCTTCTAAGTTTCAATGTCTAAGTGTTTTCGATTGTAGAAGACACATTATGTATGTGTGTATGGCTCTAGGTGCCAATCAAAGACACAAAAGAACTAAAAACAGAAAAGAGGCAGACAACAGCGGGGCTATGCAACATAACCACATGTCACCATCTGAACATTACACTCAAATGTGATGGTTGAACATCTCTTTTAAAACTCATGGTCTCCACTCAAACTCGATACCCAAATAGGTAAAGGGCAAAATAAAATGTTTAAAAATGATTGACTTCAGAAAACAAAATTAAACTTGTTACATAATACAATGCAAATAAGTCCTTATGTGGTTTTATGATTCTGTCCATAAGCAAATCATATCTTTCTTTTAACCAGCACTCATGATGACAAGGAATCATTAATTATGACTCATTCCCAACTGGCGTTCACGCTATGATGTGTGGGGTCATTGGACATAAATTCTTGGGATATATTGAACTCATAAATACTACTCTTTGTATAACATTATGTGACATAAAAAGTAACAGCAGTTCTCAAAGATTCATGTTACTGTAATGCATACACTCTGCTCCATTACAAGTTCAAATTGTATATTTTATGTAGCTGTTATATCTACAATGAAATATGTATACTTTGTGGAGTAACTTAATGCATTAACAAGAATATAACCATAACCCTAACCCAAGATGGCTGAGTCGTTAAGGTGTTGAGCTTAAGCTACAATGTGCTCCAAAGTCACCCAAAAATGTGACCAGGATGGCCGAGTGGTTAAGGCGTTGGACTTAAGATCCAATGGGCAAAAGCCCTCGTGGGTTCGACCCCCACTCCTGGTAATATGATTTTTCTTGATCATTATGATATCTACAATGAAATACTGTACACTTTGTGGAGTTTTGGAATTCAAATACTAATCCTTGTATTCCTGAAAAGATGTATATTTTATGCAGCTGTTGATGGAGAAGTCAGCAGATTTGGTTTTCTGCCTTCAGAAATTGTTGTTCATGTAACCAGGATGGCCGAGTGGTTAAGGCGTTGCACTCAAGATGCAATGGACACAAGTCCTCGTGGGTTCAAATCCCACTCCTGGTAGTTCATTTTTAATTACAGGGAGTAAGTTAAAGCATTATGTTAGATGAGGGCTACATCAGAGGTCGGAGCAAAGCAGCAATAGTTCTATATGTGTCTCAAGAAAATGATCAAAGAGAAGAGCGTAGTTTGGCTCAATGCCCTGATGATGTTTGTATTGAAATCAATCGGTGTATTGCTATGCCTGACTGACATGTTGGGCAGATAAGAGCAGGGGATTTCGTCTTCACATTGATGTTTTTTTGCCATTGAAACCAAAAAGCCTGAGTCCTGAGTCGTTAAGGTGTTGAACTTAAGCTCCAGTGGGTTCTTCTGGGTTCAAACCCCACTCCTTGTCATTTCTGTTCAAGTATCCACTCAATCTCAGTTAAGTTATTGGTCTTAAAATCCAATCAAATACTGACTTTCAAGTACTCATAATCGATTTCTGTTCACCGCTATATTTTCACAAGGTTGGTTTTTGATCTGTTAAGGTTTGCACTCATCTCACCAGGATGGCCGAGTGGTTAAGGTGTTGCACTCAAGATGCAATGGACACAAGTCCTCGTGGGTTCAAATCCCACTCCTGGTAGGTGGGTTGGTAATAAAGCTACAACTCAAATAAAGACACACTGTCTGACCAGGAAGTGACACAGGAAAAAGAGAGTGGAGTTCTATTATGTTGGACTGTAAGATGCCATTCCCTCAAAGGTCAGCACTTTCAACATGGTTTGTAATCAGATAGTGTTGCAATTTGTATGTAAAAAAGCTCTGTGCTCGTTTACTTCAACTTCGCAGGTGAATGCACTGATCATGGCAACTGAATTCTGTCCAAAATTTCACTGTTTAAATTCTGGTGTGATAAAGCTCTACGGGCTGTGCAGAGTATTAGGGTAGGGTTACATCACATGTAATAGCAAAGTCTTTACAAATGTCAATGAACAATTGTTTTGGAAACTGACCTGTCGATGATTCCACACATGTCGATCTGCAGGTTGCTGTAGATTCCCAGCTGCTTTTGCTGCACCATGATCAGGTCCACGTTTTGGTTGTCCAGAGTTAAGAGACGCATGCAGCCCTGGAAGGCATTAAAGGGGTTCCTGCATTCCTGCCTGTCGTCTTCAGCGGGACAACCTGAAAAGAAGAGAGAGGGAACACAAGTTTCCAAGAGAGTCCAAACAATGTAAACTATCATGTCACATAAAACAAGTTTTTAGAGATGAGCTGACACATGTGCACATTATTACACTTGTCTAAGAAACATCATGTGAATAGACATGCACAATAAAATTCAAAATACTGATAGACATATTTGTATACCTTGATTTCACCATTAGTGGCCAAAATGTAAAACTGCATTATGGGTAGAGATTCACTGTTTAACAGAGAGATTACTCTGTATAAACACAATGTCAGTCAACTATCAGTCTAATGTTGAGCTACTTCCACGTGGCATTTTGAAGCTTCACAGGGTTTAATTGCTAAGAAAGATACAGTTGACCTGTGCCACTCTTACCACCAAAGAAGAGGTGACTTTCTATGGTAACAGGAAAAGAGGGGCTGGCCTGAGCGCTGCCCCCTTCCTCTTTATCCACAGTGATGCTCAGACGACCTCGTCTGGAGTTCAGCTCCACCGAATGCCACTGACCGTCATTCAGAGCAGAACCTAGGAACCAAAATACCCATTAACACACACTGCTGAAAATGTTTTTTTTGTTTTTTTTCATGTGTTCATGGCTGCACATCGAGCCGTTAAGACCAGCAGTAGATGTTGGAAAGATTTGTTATTAAGGCTGAAGCCAAGCATGGGCACTCTGTAGTAATGACCAAATTAGATATCCTATCCCACTAAAACAGTATTTAGAAGAATATTATCAGTCAAGACTAAAAAATGATTTGCGAAATTAGTAAAGAGTGCCTGCTGGTGGGTAAACTGGGTGCACATCTGTGTGATTGACCTACAACAAGTACCAGCAGGGCTGTGCCTGTCTTGTGAATCTGTATGCTGTTAGGAGTTGAGGGAACAGATCAATATTCCATTATCTCCACTATTTTTCTTCTTTGCTCAAGAACACACCCCAGTCATCTTACAGTGTCATCGGCTGCACGGCATTCTGCCAGAGTGGATGTGTGACCAGAGCTTTGGCAGTGAGGATAATACAGTAGATCATGAGGTGAACGTTGGTCTTTTGAAGTGAGTGCAATTGTTACTTGTTAGAGAGAGAAGTGCCTATTTGTCCTTGTTGGTTCAACCCTTAGGGTTAGTTTATTAGAGAAACAGTTAGAATTGACTGTCTGCTAAACCCCTACCCAAACTGCGATTGTCCAATCACAGCTTAGCAATTGTAACAAGCAACGGCAAGCCTGTCAAGTGTTGGATTACTACTTCTACTTCTGTCTGTCAAGGACCTATTGTTTCAAAAATGACTAGGAGTTTTGAGTGGTAAATCTGCTACTGTTATCTTTGTAAACTGCACAAAGCTTGACATGTGTAGCAACGATAACTAAGGGAGCTTGGAGAACTGTTAATTGTAAGAGAGGTTTTGTTAAAGAATACTTACCATTTGAAAAATCTGATGGCCATTTCATACTTTTTATTGACCTGATTTATGGTTTATTTAAAAAGCTTGGGATTAGGTTATAATGGGAGTAACAGTAGGGGCTAACTTGTCTCACTCACATGGATAGTGTCACAGTCATTACTGTGTCAACCCATATGTAAGTTAGTGGTTAGAAGTGGATCTGAAGGTGTAAGGTTAAGGATTTTGGTTTAGACTGACCTGCACTGAGCTCCAGCAGCGACCTGCCAGCTTTATGGATCTGTAGCCGGAGTCTGGCCTCACTCAGGTACAGCCAGACCACGCCCCCTTCCTGAGGCAGGTCAAAGGTGAGCAGAAGCCCCGCCTTGTTCCAAGTCCTGAACTGGAACCCCAAGGACATGCCCCCCAAGGAGGACGCTGTGGCCCCCGGCAACTGGAGGAAGCTGTGGGGGCCGGGGAACGTCACGGCGACAGAAACTGGTTCAGCACAAGAAAAGGTCACATTGCCCTGAGAGAGAAACAGGCAGAGGTGAGAGGGAGGAGATGGGACAGAAAAACTGATTACTAGAGAGATCAAACAACATAAAACATGAATATTAATCAGTGGCAGAGGGCGTGTCGATGTGACCTCGTGTCACAATGATCTCATCAGCAAGTCTCCTTAAGGAGGACACCCGTATTACCATAATGATAACAGCGAGGCTTAGAATAAGATTAGGAAAGCAAACTGAAAATACCAAAGTCACCTAGCTTAGAGGTGAAAGAGATAGAGAATGAAAATGAAAGAAAGAGAGCATACAGTAAACCCAGTAATACAGTATTTGACATCTCTGTTACAGGCCATTGTTTTGAGTAGTGGTAATGACACCGGGTCCATTGTTAAGGCTGCAGCAGTAATTTATTACACTCCTGCCTCTCTGCTGGGAATATCATCTTGCTATCTTTATAATGCTCCGGAAACACAGAAGACATCTAAAAGCCCTTTGTAGAGCAGTTAAAGTGATATACAATAATTCATGTTGGAGTGCACAACACAAAGTAAGAAGTTACCTTAGAAACCCTCAAAAGTCTACAGAACTGACACACCAATCCTCCTTCACCCACTCTCTTATTTTCTTTGTCTTAATGCCCTCGAGCAGAGCCATATGAAGCACCATTTAGTCTCTGTATGAAATTGGATCATAACTTTGTGAGTAGTACCTTAAGAGGCACAGTACCAACATAAAATTGCCTATATTAGATCTTCAGCCATGCATGTGAAATCTCTAAACCTCTTTACCAAGAATTCATGGGTTTTTTTCTGCTGCCTGGGCCTTTACTGTAACGAGAAGGCATTTATTACTCCCTGTAGAAACACTTCACAGCCTCTCCTTGATGAGCCTGCTCCACTCATGAATGTCCTAACGGCCAAGATGAGGTGTCATTAGTGAGAGTCTAACCACCGTCTACACTCCTTTGTCCTGGCTTCATTTAGCAGCAGCAGCAGCATCCAGAACAACCGGCAACTACAGCGCCAGAGTGGTAAAGACAATATTTCACCACTCAGATTGAATCCCAGTGGGGACAAAGGGAATCTAACACACACACACACACAGAGGGGAAATGCATTCCCACAAGAGCTGAAAAAAAAACAGAACATACAACCCTAATACATAAAACAAAATAAAACATAACCCACAAGGTTTGGTTTCAGTGGCTGTTGTCCAGTGATTGATGCTGTACCCTCTCAGATAAAAGCCAGATCATTAGAAGAAACCAACTTTAAAAACACAAAGCTGCTGTTGTCTACACAATGTGGACACACAGACATGGCTTCACTTTAAAGACCTCAATATCAGGCTACTGTGCTGCACCACTGTCAGTCCACACATTTGTTTTGTACCACTTTATTACAGTTTTCCCTAGCTTTTCTTGAATTAGTATGTGTTACGTCCCGTTAGTCTTTGTCTGTTTCCTGTTATATTTTGAAGTATAGTCTTTCCTGTCTTTCCAGTTCCTGCCCTCATGTGTTAGCCTTGATTGTCTGCACCTGCCCCCATTGCGCACCTGCCCCTGATTCCCTCGTCAGCTTCTTCCTTATTTATACCGGTTCCCTTCGTTTGCCCTTTGTGGGTTCATTGTGTGTCTGTCTCCCAAACCTGGACTTACCTGTTACCCGTCGTCTGTTTGCCTGCCCTCCCCATGCCTGCATGTTAAATAAATTGCTCTTTGTACTGCTTGTGCCTCCCTGCATTTGGGTCCTATCCCTGCAAACCACCTTGGCACTATGAGACGTGTGTTCTACACTTTATTTTTGAACCATACCACACTATAATTTTAGGTTTATGGGAATTATTTCAGGGCATTTGTGGGTCCTACTTTTATCATTTTATCATGACTACTAATTCCTTGTTTTGATGGCTAATCTTAGAAGTGATGGTTGGTCTACTAAGTTTGACACTTTGTTTCAGTTAAAACAGATGTGGATGTTCTTAATTTATTTTAGTTAAACTTCCATTAACATGTTGTGTCTAAGGATCAACATAAAAATATATATCGCATTAATTTACACTTGTACACTGCAGTTTATTAAATCTCTTTAAAAATATACCCTTCTGCTAAAAATATTCAACTGGCTACACTTGACAGCACCATTTCATGACCACGGAACATTTGAACTCAGATCCACGTGGTGGCTAAATTAACTTACCATTACAGTAACTTGGTGGTCATTGTGTTTTACTAGTTCTATCAGGTTGAGGTCGTTGTACAGCAGGTTTTCCAGGCAGCCATGGAAGTTCCTCTTGGAGACGACTGGTGTCTGAGGACTGAGGCTTTGAACTGCGCCTACACTCAGCTGTATGGGGACAAAAAGATACAAAGGGTTGCACGCACATTAAATAATAGAAATACAATATCCACACTTCTTCAGGGTCTGTGGTAATTTTGAGCATTCAGGGGTTGTACAGTTTTCTGATTCCATAAAAAGTGTGATGTGTATTGGGGTTCCTGTGTTTTATCCCACCTGTTCAATGTCCCAGTGGCTGAACTCTGCAGGGATTTGAACCCTTTTGGTGTGTTTGTCCACAGTGAGGTTGAGGTGAGAGCTGCGCCGCTCCACTGCTAAATGATGCCAATGCTGATCATCTAACAGGCTGCCGAGGGAAGCGAGAAGCCGGGGTTCAGAGGATGAAGTCCTACCTAGAGGAGAAGAGGTGGAGAGAGTAGTTGGCAAGAGGGAGTATAAAAATGGCTTCCAAGATGTTCATGGTGGGAATTGTTGGGTCTCTGTAAATATTATAAAGAGTACGGCCTAGACCTGCTCTATATAAAAAGAGCCCTGAGATAATGTCTGTTATGATTTGGTGTTATATAAATAAAACTGAACTGAATAAAAATGGGATTTTCTGATCTCAGTATGAAGACTGTTTTGCATTATCTGACCTGGTGCTGAGAGAAATGAACACCAGGCCACGAAAAGCTTCTTTATTGCGATGAATATTTAAATTTTCTCAGTATCCCAAAGAAAGGATCACATCGAGGTCAGCCTGTCTCGTCTCATTAGAGACTATAGAATATCAGCATAGTAGAATTTGAGAACTGAAGCCAAATATGTGATATCATTTGAAAAACTGCAGAGGAAACATGGTGAGACATCATTAATGATAAATGAGCACCAGCTGGTCCAAATAAGTGGATCCATTTCTGCATCCCTTCAAAGTACTGGAAGAGAGTTTGTAGTTTTGCTGAGAAGGAACTGTAGAAGGAGCTGAATACAGTCAACCATTAAAAATGTATTAGATATTCTTTAGGGACCAACTTCAAAGAGAATCAGAAAGTTTGGAAGATGACGGACAAATGAATTGTCGATATTTCAGCCCATTCTGTGAGAGGCTTGGATGAGAAACAACTCCATCCAGACAGAGAACGTTAGGATGTGGACCTCATGATACAGGAGACGTCTGTCCTGTCAACACATTATTGTGATGAGTTATTTGATTACAGTGTGGACGAGTGGGAAGAGACAGTGCAATCAATATGAGAAACGATGGCGAAGACTTAAAAACAAATCAGGAGAAAGCAGGAATCAATATGAGAGATCAGAGGGCAAACAAAAACTGAACTGATATTAACATGTAGAGCCTCCTCTTTCCTTTCCTTTGTCGCTGTCTGTCTTCATATTCTCCTGCGGTTTTTATCTTTTTTTTTAGCACTATTGAGATCATGAAGAAAATATGTATATTGGACCAATTGGGAATAATCTTGGTGTGGAATACAAAACACCAGTGCTGTCTTCTGTGTATAACCTACTGTCAGTGAGTCCTTAGGCAAGACTGTTACATGAATTGTGATGGGTCACCAAAAACCAATAGGTTACTTCCTGATGGGAGCATGAATGTGCACAGAAAACATAAAACAAGCAACGGGTCAGCTGATGTGGACAATTTAAAGATCAGGGTGATGATAGCACAGAAAAAAGGTCATGGGGTCTCAAAAACCAAAAATGTTTTCATCTTTGGAGCATGAATGTGCACATACATTTTAATGTGGTTTGTTTTTCGAGGGATGTTAGTCATATATGCTCCTCTCTGAAATATTTGGAGCTCTACAAAAGCCCAGAAAATGTGTCGTGAATGTGAATGTGTGAGATCGTACGAGGAAGTCTGCTGCTGAAGAGGAGCGAGCATGCTCAGCAAAATCTTTAGATTAATAACAAAAAAAAAACTGCTAATGACTACAGCATTTTTTTTTTTATGTTGGGAACTGACTGCGTGAAACAAAATGTGTACAGTTAGAAGCTTCTGTAAATTTGTTACTGAACTGGATTCCTAGTGCGTTAGTGTTAGCACAGCGAAGCAGACCATGCATGAGCTCGGGGTCAGTGCACACAGCACATGACCTAAATTACACAATCTGTAACCTAAAAAGTAGAGAGAAGAGGGAGAGAGAGTGGAAGATAAATAAAGATAGGAAGGAAGGCAGCGACAAAAATAATGAGACAGAATGATGAAGGGCAGAGGAGGAAAAAAGGGTTGCGAACTGCAAAAGCATAACAAAATGTCAAGAGAAAAACGGGAAACAGGGCGAGATAGACGAAAAGTTTACACCTGAAAAAGGCAAATGGCCTCTTCTGATCTGGACAAAATAAAGACATGAGAGATCGGTGGAGACAAAGTAATTAGAACAGAAAAGGAGTAAAACAGAAAGGAGTTGTAAGAGGGACAGAAACAGAGGAAGAAGAGAGGCTGTTTGTTGTTCTATCATTTCAATGGACGGCTTTAATTTCCTCTCACTGAGCTGCAGTCTCTCTTTTACGGTGACACACACTTTCTTTAACATGACACAGTCTTTAAGGTGGAACTGTCTTCCTGTAAGATGGCACAGTCTTTCTTTCTGTAAAGTGTCTTTAAGAATGACACTGACTCTGTTTAAGGTGACCTACAGCCTTTAAAGTCGCAGGGAAATGGCAGCTAGAGCTTTAGCTTCTGAAATGTGATGTATTTCTGAGTGAAACGGAATATGTGGCCGGGGTTTGATTGGATCGCTAAAACATGGGCGTGGATTAATGTGGAATATAGCAATGAGATATGGAGCTGTAGTGAAATACTGAGCGCTGTTAGATTTGGAGGAGGAGAATGAGGAGAAAGGAATAAAGTTTTGGCCAATTAATAGCCAAATACACAACTCTGACTCATGATTTTGCTCTGCTAGCTACTACGACTCACTAGCTAATAGTCAAGCGAAGTTTTATATGATGGGCGGGCAGTGGTGGAAGGACTACTCGGATCTTTTACTTACATAAAAGTAGCAAAACCACAGCACTGCATTTAAAATCGTACTTAAGTTAAAGTATATTAGTATATAAGCATTAACCTTCAAAATATAGTTACAGTACCAAAAGTAAAAGTATACTCATTATGCAGAATGGCCCATTTCAGATCAATATGTATTATATCACTGGATTATAATTAGGGATGCATTAATGTGTAAGCGTCACTAATGTTGCAACTTGTAAAGGTGGGGCTAATTTCAACAACTTTATATACTGCTGGGTAGCTTAACCTAATAATACATCATCATTTATTAGTTAATTTATATGTTATATTAATAGTCTGAATCTGCAAAGTAACTAGTAACTAATGTCAAATAAGTTAAGTGAAATTTAAGACTTTTAGGGCTTAAAAATAGGCAGAAATAACATGGTAAAATTATGATTTTTACAGTGTAGCAAATAAGTAACTCAAGTATATCTGAGTGTAGTAGTGCAGTAAAAAGTACAATATTGGCATCCAAAATGTAGTGGAGTTAAGTACCTGAAAATTGTACTTAAGTACAGTACTTGAGTAAATGTCAGATGGGGTTCCTGACGAGAGGTGAGCCAGAGCTGCATTCATCATGGCAGCCTGACAACCTCTGGTTTAACCCTATTTTTACACACACACACACACACACACACACACACACACACACACACACAGAGCTCTGTACAGACTGTAAGCCATGCATCAAGTCTGGCAAAGTCCGGCCCTAACACATGCTGCAGTGAACGGGTGCCATCCATCATGGCTGTAACTAGACAGAGATGCAGCAACAGAACATGAGCCAAGATTTAAACCAATCAGGCGGCAGAGTGCGAGTCGTCCATCTCGCCCAACCACAACAATACGTTCTTGCTGATCAAATAGTTTCAGCTGAAGATTTTTTTCTGTTTCTCTAGGATGATACGGATGGAAACGTCATGTTCCTCGTTATAAGAAATGTGTTTACCTGCTACAATTTCATTGTTTCTGGAGATGCCAACAATCTAAGCTTCTTAAACCTGCCATTTCTCCTAATAAAGGTAGATGTGGTATCCTGCTTTCCTTCTGCAGATAAACCTGGGGTTTATACAGATTTTTGTGTTACACAATGTAGTAGATATCAGTATCTATGAGTAAATGTCAGTATCTGTCAGAAGATATCAGTATCTGGTGTGGTGTACCTTGTCTGAGCAGCAGCAGTAGCTTTCCTCTCTCTAACTCCAGACTGAGGCTGAGTCCTCCCTCTCCCTCTGCGTGCAGCAGTGTCCCAGAATTCATCAGGGTTTTAAACTTCAGGGAGACGACATCTCTGGGCGTCTGCCTCGGCCCGGGACTCAACCTGTACACCAGACTGCTGCTGCCGCCGCCGTCCAAACTCACCACATCAGAGGCTGAAAGACAAAACCAGAGATACAGCAGTCAGGACTTCATGGTCTTATCAGCCAGATACTGTAAAAGAGCAGAGAACCAATAGCTTAAAGATCCTTAAACCATGTCCCCCGTCCATCACAAAACAGCACACATACATCTGGATTGACTGATTATGTTAATGTGATACAGTGTTTTTTAGCCTGTTTAGTCTGTGCATGACAAGTGGTGCAAAGAAATCTATCAGGGAGAACTGGATCTGGTCTAAAGTAAGAAACATTGTGACAGGAGGTGTGATATGTATTTATTTCACTTTAAAAGCAAAGGGTGAATGGATTCCATTAAGAAACTGTGATATTTTCCCTGTTGGGAAACATGAAAAACAGAAGAGGAATAAGTTATACATGTGTTTATGTGGGTATAAACACAGTGTGATGTGTGTTGATGCCAGAGTTAATACTGCAAATCTGTTGTGAAACACGCTAATTGGAAACAGAACCAATTAAACAAAAGTTTAGTTTTCCGGTTCAGGGGAGAAAAGTGTGAAACAGGACGGCTGTCAGTGATAATAACAGAGGTGATAATTAAAATGAGCAGAAGGAGACAACAGTTGTCAGTAAGCCTTTGTGTTTCTTGGCGTATGAAATATGTAAAACAACACATCAGGTGTACATACTTAAAATAATAAGGTGATACAGTGTGGAACTTGTGAAATGAGAAAACATAAGGTACTATAAATTATAATAAAGCATTCAGAGGATACAGTGCATCATTTTTATACTTAGAGTGGGGGTGGAAACAATCTGGAAACCAATTAAAAGTCCACTAGATAAAGGAGGAAGTCCTCCACACACACACACACACACACACACACACACACACACACACACACACACACTCCAGAAACATATACACACGCCCACCCCACCCATATATCATGAAAACATAACATTGATAACATTGATATATTCATTAATATGCATTACCGTAACTCATTCTTATTTTATTCATTGTGACAAACTAATAAAGGATACATGCAGTTTGCTTAAAGCTGACTTTAATAGATAAAAGAGGATTTATATAGACAGTCGATGAATGGCCTGGGCACATTAGTTTGATTATATCACTGATTTAACAACTAAAAATTAATGTAGTCCTGCTAATAAATGTTGCCTCACAAACAATCCTTCTTATTACAATAATTGAACAGCCCCCCTCTGCAAACTTTCTTTTATTACTTGGCTAATTAATTTTAGTTCAATCTTTTCAATCGTGTCTAGTTTTGTAAATTGCATTTTTGCAGTAAATGATCATCCAAGAGTGCTTCACCAATTTCTTTATAACGTATATTTGTATGCAAGGTTAGGTGTGCAGCCTGCGTTGCCATGGTGATACAGACCGCCCTACAGTGTGCCGGCACCTGTCCATTCATATGAAAACCCTGGAGAGTGCAGTCAGGCCAGTGAAAAAGATAAGACGTACTGTAAGGACATCCGTAGGTCTCCAGCCGGAGTCCGATCCTCCCGCTGGGGTTCCAGTCCAGAGGGATGAGGCGGAGGAAGCGAGCGATCGCCGGCTGCTGCAGTTTGTACTGAACCACACTGTCTGCATTACTGTTACCTGGAAAAGACTGAAAACACACAAACACAATGAAAACATGCTCACTGACTACATTTGGCTTTTACACACAAAAATACATAAAGTTTATTTATTTCTCTAAAGCACACATTTCCAGAAAATCAGCCTAAGAAAATGTGAATTACTGTGTGTTTCCATCCATTACTGTTATGTGAATATTAGGAGTTGGGCATTTGGTGGTGGTGCTATTCTCCAGTCGGTGCCATTAAACCACTGCAGAAGAAGAGGGCACAAAGGTGATCAAAATAAAAGAGCTACAGTCAAACCTCAAACCGTGGAAAACAATGTAGAAAACATGACGGAAATATGGCATTTTTGTTTGTGATTCTGTTTGTTTCATGTATTAATTTGAGTAAAGTTACAGTCTGATGTTTTCATCTCTTCAGTGGACGTTTAAGTCATGATTTTATTATTTATTATTTTAGTCTTTATTTTAGTTTCCACACATTTTGTTTTTATCGACACACCAGCTTTTCCACCTCAGCCAAGCATAAAAATGTTTTGCAATCTTCCTACTTTTTTCCAGATTTCCAGCGTTCCCGCTCCAGTTCTTTTATGCACAAACTGAAATTGTGCATATAAACGGAAATGCACTTTGAGTCTAATCTCTTCTAACTTTCACTGTCAGACCAGTGAATAACCACTCTGCAGATACAAATTTCTAGAGCTG
This sequence comes from Maccullochella peelii, assembly GCA_002120245.1. Classification (NCBI taxonomy): domain Eukaryota; kingdom Metazoa; phylum Chordata; class Actinopteri; order Centrarchiformes; family Percichthyidae; genus Maccullochella; species Maccullochella peelii. The sequence goes on along the minus strand of LKNJ01005943.1, from coordinate 925 downwards.
AAAGAACTAATCGATTAGTCAACTGACAGAAAAATAATCACTGTACACTGTACAGTGTGCAAATATTCTGTCTTCCTGGCATTTTTTTTAAATAACAGATATTTAAAGTACTTTATTTTTACATGATTCTGGATTAACAATGAGCATTTTCTGCAAAATCTGGAATGTAAAGAGCGAACAGATTGGGACTGTCTGCTTTCTGACTCTGGGTTGACTGCCTGATGGATCGCTCTTTTCATCTCTTTCCAACTCTCCCATCTGGCAATCTATCCTAATTACATCCCTTCACTGAAGTTGACATGCAGGTTAACTGGCTCTCCCACTGCTGAATAAAAGCTTAGACACATAATTAACTTATTAATTCCTCTGTAATCATGAGAGAGTGGAGTTGGATCTCCTGAAATGATGAAGAGCGATGTGCAATTTATAACAGTCTTATAATAGTTTATGTTTGTATTGAAAACGTTTTTTCAAATATGTGTTTGGTGTGTGTGATTATACTGTACACTATGTGTACGTGTGTTATGTGTATGTACTATATATATATATATATATGAATACATGAATATACTATACAGCTGGGAGTAACCAGTTAGATTCATGTGTCAGTTTATTTTAGACCAAGCAGCTGAACACAGCTTTGCCTTAAAGCTGATGAACCAGAAGAGCTGTCAGCTCAGCAAATGACTTTGAGGAGAGAACAGCATCCCATTTACTTTTAGAAACATGACCTGCATCTCCCAAACAGTTTGAAAGACAGGGAGAGGAGGAGAAACAGGAAGTCTTTTCACACAGAGAAAGTTAAATGACTCCCACAGTGCTCAAGTCCTCTCTTCAGTCTTTGCCCCTCAAAGTTTAAAAAAATCCAACAGCTCTGCCATCAATTTTCTCCTCTGACAGACTCTGCGAGCTCGGCTGACTAATG
>LKNJ01005942.1:0-20197 GCA_002120245.1 Maccullochella peelii | reverse complement strand
TTTCACCTTGACCACCAATGGTCTTTATATTGTTTTTGAGTTCTTTGTTCAGTGCAGCCTCTGGATATACTGAGTCAACAATAAAGAAGTGAAATGTCAGATTAAGTCTAGCAAGCCAATCTCATTTTTGCTTGATACAAGACAATTTGATTGTATTTAAGAATATTTGGCTTCTTTCTAGTAGGGCTGTTTTTGCAGTGTGGATGTAGCTTAGCTTCCTCAAGCTTTATTCTGTGATAAAACCTTGCATGATGATTTAACAGTCAAATATGGTCATTGTGAATGGGCCGTGGATAGGTGAAAGAAGGATGAGGAAGTTGTGTGACAAGCCGTTCAGTCACCCCCTTTACTTCCCGGGCCAACAACCCTCACCACTTCCAGGCAAGTATCTTTAAAGAGGATGTTGTGTGTTCGGAGCTGCTCTGCACTTTCTCAACCACAGCTTTATCACTTCAAAAGCTTAGTCCCTGAACTGTTTGTTTACAAGCTGCACAGCATTGATTGTATGGCAAACAGTCTGTAGGCTGGAGTATGCTACAGTATGCACAGCTCACACAGGAACCATGAATGCTTTCTCTGCTCAAGGCTGTCATCTAGTGGCACTGAATTAAACAGTGCTGGAAAAACTAAAGTTGCTGTATTCTTGATTGTAAAATAGGAAAAACCTATAATCTCAAGATTACTCTCGTCTCTTCTCTGACTGCTGCCTGTTCATTCCTCATCTTCCTCTTCTATTTTATTCCTAGCATGGTTTGAGTTACACACAGCTGTGTGAGACGGGACTCCTGTGGTGATTTGTAGCAGTATAATGGCTCTTCCTCTGCTGTGCTTCTCCTCCCAGACATTGAGATGACAGCTCTCACCTTACCTCGATCAACAACTGAGGGGCTGCGGAGGGCTTCCCGGGGTGGATGAGGGCACCAGGGTGACCTGAGGGCGGGGGAGGCAAGGCGAGAAGGGGTGGAGGACTTGCAGGTGTCCAAACTCCCTTGGCTATGGACAGGTGCACTGCACCTGTGCCACATATGTTCAGTCACTCGTGTGTGTGTGTGTGTGTGTGTGCGTGTGTGTGAAGCTTGGACACTCATGAATACCAGCTGTGCACTATGAAGTTTTTCTCTCTCTCGCCTTCACACTTACCACCCTGCCTCCTAAAACACCCACACAGCCTTCACATACAACCTCCCTCCTTTCTAGTTGAGAAGACTGATACCACTTTCATGTTTGAGAGCGTTATCGATCTTCTCATCTAATTCTCAGCAAGAAAGCAAATGATCTCTTTTCCCAAAATGTTGAGCTATTGCTTTATTGATACCAGTTGTGGTGTGGTTTTGTGTTGGTTTCTTGCCCTGTTCTCCAACTCCTCTGGCCTGTAAAAGATGTCAGTAGTGATGTGTATGCATGTTCTTGTGCTTCCATCTGAAATATGAGTTTGAGATCTTCAGAGTAAGGACATATTTGGAGAGTGCAGACATTTTTACTGGTCCTCTCCTTCAATGAGTTGTTTTTAAGGCTAGTAGTTGATTTTAGTTTAAGCTTAAAATTAGATGTAAGTTATATATTGGTTGTGTGTGTGTGTGTCCTAAGGATCTCATAGTGTACCAGCTGATTCAGCAGTCTTAAGGTCACTTTCAGACAGAGGGGAGTTTAATCAGGAGCCATCGTTCCAAAACAGCGGGCCTCTACTCCTACAGGGAGTTCCCCTTTGAGAAAAAGAGAGCTCTGTAGATGACAGAGGAGAGAGGAGGAAAGGACAGAGGTGAGGCGGGTGAGGAGGTGAAGAGGAGGCTGGGAGAACGGGTGGAGGTGAGTATAGTGATTTGGGGGGAAGGAAGAATGGAAGGGGAATAGAGTCTCTGCTGCTAAAAATACGACTTAATAAACGTAAACAATATATACACAAATTTACACACAGTATTAAAGAAAGAGGGATTATGGGAAAAAAGGAAAGTAGAATGAACTAAAGACAGACCAAAACCAATGGTTGAGATATGACTCTTATTTACAGGTTGGGTCTCAAATCATTTTATTGCCACTGAATTACACCAGGAAACTGCTCTGCTACAGTTAGCATCCAACATAAAACAAAAACAGATCTCACAAGTACACACATGTATACACACACACACACACACAAACACACACACACACACAAACAGAATTTCCACAACGTCTGGACAGCATTACGTGGTGTAGAGAGGAACCCCCCCACCACTCCCTAATTATAGTCTGCATCATTGGAGACTGAGGTCTCTTAGAGAACACGGTTTATCGCTGTATTGTGGCAGTGGAAACACACACACACACAGCATTCCCCAAACACAGTAATAGAGGGACTGCATTAAAACTACCATCTTCAACACAGAGGAGTCTTCTGTTGTGGCAAACACGGTACTCATTTTCATGTGACAAGCGAAGAAATGCTGAGAGAGAGAGAGGACAGAAGTGATAAGTAGGCTTAAAGAAAGGCGAGGTCTCTAACTGTCTTGTGGAATCATTTTGATTTTGCTTGATGATGATAGACAACAAGAGGGCACTGTGGGAACTGTAAACAACGCGCACCGCAAACGATGGCGAGCCGGGTATCATGTGATGGTGCCTGGAACTCTCTCCCTGTGAAGCAGGGCGAACGGGGGAGTGTGGTGGAGAGGCCCAAGTGATAAACAGAGCTCAGGGGTAGTGTACATAAAGGCCTGCTGCGTCGCTCTCAGGAGATGAATAATGAGCCAGGCTGCATGTAAACTGTGGTTGGAAAACAACAAAAGCTGCTGACTAACTGTAGTGGTGTGTGGCGAGGTGGGGACGCCCTGTCATTTGGACTCTTGCCTGCACATGGAGGCCTCTCTAAACATGCTCCCTTTGTCTGAATAAAGCAGGACCGTGGCTCTAAATGTAGTTATACACTCTGTTTTTAGATAGATTCGATTTCAAATAGAAATGTAAAACATTTGTAAATGGACTTCACATTTATAGCATTTACCTTAACAGTTCCCAAAGCGCTTTACAGATTGATCTCATGCACCCATTCACACACCAATGCCATGCAAGGTGCTGGCCTTCATCAGGACCAACTTAGAGCTCAGTGTCTTACCAAAGGACACTTCAACATGTGGACAGGAGGAGCCGGGGATCAAACTGCCAACCCTGGGATTAATTGACGACCCACTCTACCTCCTGAGCCACATCTTTCCTCAAATCAGTCAATAGAAAAGTCAGTCCAGGTCAGTCTGGTACAATAAAGCCTGTAGTTATTTTATAAGGTGCACATTAAAGGCACTGATAATGAATGGCAGTTATAATTTAGTAAGCATGGACTATTACTATAAGATTTTAAATGCCTGAATGAAAACAAATTAAACACAGAAACAGTGAAATACAATGCACATTATTTTTATTTGCTTTTTGTGTATGCATTTACTGTGTCATATTAAACGAAAATGATTCAGCCTTTTGTCTTTAACTGAATATGACTTCATACATTTTAACAGAAAGCCTATGTTACAAACTGGGTGCGTGGACACTGAAAGACAGAAGTTTAGGATCCAGTGCTATATTAGTGACTAAAAGTCAGGATATCTCAGCCACGGCTGCTTCGATTTTGACCACTTATTTTTTCAACCTGTCTCTCCTCCAACCTTATGGACGTGTACAAATAAATCACTGGAGTACCTCTTTAACATTTTACAGTGTGCCCATATAAAAGTTCCGTAAATATTAACAAAAGTTGCATTTACCATTCAGGCAGTCAATTGTCTTGGTGTAGTAATTGTCTTGTAGCTTTAATAGTAAAAAATTCAGGAAAGGACACTTTTCATTTTCTCCATTTATTTACAAAGCAATAAGTACAGGCATAAAAAAATCATAATTAAAATAGTGAGAAAGATTTAAAAAATTTACTTTAAACTTTAACAAATAAGTTATCAGTTTGTTTCCCTCTTTGAGTCTTCTGACAACCATGTCCTGATTCTTGTGTCAGGTTGTTTTCTATAAAGACACTGAAGAGATTTCCTCTGATCTTGATCTTGGACAATCGATTCGTTCACTCTCCACTGACAAAAGATTTGTTGTCGTCCTTGCCACACCTCTTGTTTAGTCCACTGAAATACTTCTCTCTGAAGGCGTTGTGTCCCTGGTAGGGGCTGAAGCGTGGGTCTGCTAGATGAGCCAGGCTGTCTAATTCCTGTAAAGAGACCAATGTAGAGGTTATCACAATGAACTAAAAGTGCTGCCTGTTTTCTGCTAAATTAGAACAAACAAAGAGAACCTCTTACAGCATTTAGCCACATTATACGCGGTGGAATACGAACTGGATTACATTTTTCACCCTCCACTGTTTTTAATAGTAAAAAACAAGAGTTATCAAGCGTCCTGACACATCTTGCTATTCAAATTTACAATTTAAAAATAAATCTGGATAACAGGCAGCAGCCAGTTATGCTTGTTCCCTCTGAAGAGAACCATGTGTTGAGACAAAAAATCTGATAACACTATATTAATATAAAGGTAATTTGGATGCAAACGTGGAAACAGTTAATGAAGAAACTCCCACTACATGTCAGTATAATATTGGCATCACAAGGTTTGCATACTTTTTCCACGTTCGCATGTAGAAACAGGACTGTGCTCGTGTATATTAACAATATACGAATATGAACTGTTATGAATCCCTACAGTTAAACAGTTTGTCTTGGCTGTAAAGTAGCCGCCGGTCAATGGAGGGATGAAGGGAGGAAGAGAGAAGCTGGGAAGAGGAATAATGAGGTGAGTTGAGTTGGAAGTGATGACTCCAATGCTGGGCCTGTAATCTGTCAGCAACACCTCTCTTTTGCGTGTTGATGCTGCCAAGCAACCTGGAAGCAGTTTCCATGACCAAACTCCGGGCAACAAGACTGACAACATAACCATGACCCCAAATTAATAAGGATAGAGGGACATAACTAGAAACAACTGAAAACAGTGGAAATAACCACTCAGTCTTTGCCAACAACCATACAGGTGGAGGGCTATGTTTAGTGTTAAATTGAGCAAATAAGTAATTTATGGCCATCAAACACATTATGTCACACCCCATAAATAAGAAAATGTGAGCTTTCAGAGAGATCTTTTTCTGCAATAGTTTAGCAGGAAACGTTTACAGCAATTAGGCTGGCCCCTTTGTCAAAACACACAAACAGAGTGGACACATGCGCATGTATCATAGGCATACAAACACATTTAAGTGTTCACACACACTGAGCTGTGAACCCTGGTGAATGAGTGCAGATAGGTGTGCACTGAGGCCTACTTGGAAAGGAAAAACTCTGCGACCTGAGATAGATACCAGTCAAATAAGATCAAACAACTGTGTGTTTGCGTGTGCGTGTCACACAAGGCCCTTTATGGGAGCAATTTGGGGTTTTGAAGTTGAATGGATGTCAGATCCAAAGATGGATTGTTTTTCATGCGATGTGTGATTAAGCCATTTAGGGTTCCAGTATAAAAAGAAATGAGCCAATCACAGCCAGATGGTGAGGATTTGGCGCAGACAGACGGAGAGACACCGTCACTTCCATTAGGATGTAAAAAATATACACATATGCACATACATGAACATGACACATACTTATGTGGTTATATATACAAACAAGTCTATGAACTACACAAGAAAGAACAGGCAGGCACACACATGCTATCATTTTACATAAACTAAGTCATATCTGTGTTGCTGTTCATGCTCACACATACAAAAACAGTAAAGAAATTCTGCAGCACTCACAGGTTGGTACTGTGCAGATATGTTGTAATTTCCAACTAACTTAACACAATATATTCAAGAAGTTGTGCTTCCAGTCAAAGGATGAATAAAAGTAGATTTTATGGTCAACGTTACAGCCATACACACATCAGAAAAAAAAATTATGTTTTAAATCCTGTAATAGAACTTGTTTTCCCTGCACATTAACCAAACAACAACACTACTGGAGCACACATTTGTGCCACTGTGTGTACAGAGCAACAACAATACCTGTAGGAAAAAATACAGTTATGAAAACAAAAAAGTAATGCAGATTTGCACAGTGTTCGTTAATGAATCCAATTTAAAAAAGGAAAATAAAATCACACATGCATCTCCACACGTTCTCAAACCCTTGCAAGCTCAAACACAGACCTGCAAACTACGGTGGCAACTAACAATTTCTTTCACTGTTGATTATTCTGCCAATTATTTTCTTGAATAATTATTTTTTTGACTATACGGAAAATAGTATTTTTACAATTTCCCAGAGCCCGTGGTGACTTATTCAAATTGCTTGTTTTATCCAACCAACAGACCAAAACCAAGTCTGTTCTAATATATTCAGTTTACTCACATATGAAAGAGAAGCAACAAACTCTTACATGGCAGAAACCATTCGAAAAATGAAACAATTAATCAATGGTCAAAATAGTTAAAAAATAATTAATTTTCTGTTGATCGACATGACTAATTGTTTCAGCGCTAACGCATTCAAAAGCATATGCACACACCTCAGGCTCCTTGATCTTCTCCATGGTGATCAGGCGTCGTGAGGTGTGGCTGGAGAGTGTCTGCTCACAGTTACTGATGAGCCGGTGACATGGATGAAGAGGTACCATCTCCTCACAGTACCTGAAAAGGGGACACGTACACTCTCACATCAGTCTCCATAAAGTAAAGAGCAGAAAGACAGAAAAACAGAGGTAGACCATTTTCCTTCATCAACTGTTAAAGGCGCTTGTGAAAACAATGCAATTCCTATTTTGTCTGGAGGCCATAAAAAAGGCTGCTGGGATACAGACAAGAGACTAATCCTGTCAAAATTACTACCTAACTTTTGCCAACTCTCTTTACCACCCATTCCAATGTCTTTCCTTTCTCCCTCCATGCCTCTTTGTTTCTCTCTCACCGATCAAATCACTTAACATTCACCCAGTGCAGTGTAACCGGCTGGTGAAGCTACGGTAGCTCACTTTGTGCAAAGATAAAGGTGGAAAAAGTGACTCTGACCTGACAGGTCGACTGCTGGCTCTGTCAGCACTAGCCAGGCCAGGTTAGGGCCTATTAACAGCGGATGATGTATGTGTTTGCATATTTGTGTCATGAGCACTTTCTCCTAACCACCATCACAGTAGCAACGGTCCTGACTCAAAGCCAGATTTGCAAGTCACTGTTTGTCGGCCCTGTTGCCATGGCCACATGTGGGCCTCTGCGGCGACGGGATGTTTAGTCGTCACGGTGACTAGCGGTGATCCAGACAGGCGATAATTCTCTCCTGCCAATCAGGAGTCAATAGTGGAGAGCCCAACCTGTTGAGCTAGTGTTAACGTCGAAGCGGAGGCAGGGGTTGTCTTTCACCTTCAGAGCTTCTTTTTCCATTTGAGTCTATGACTTTGTGAAGGACACGTTCACACAAAATGCTACCACTCACAGGCTATATTTGTGTCACGCTCACACTTTAAACAATAGTTTTATTTTTTTTGCCATAAGGGTGCCTTTTGTTTAGCTAAGAATTTAAAAACCGTTATTTTGGAAATATAAAAATCTCCTTATTCTTTATGACACTGTGAAAATATTATTTTATATAATTTAATTATACTGATGCTGAAGCAGTGGACAGTGGCTTCTAACAATATGCCAAAATGTCCAGAAACTTATACTGAAGTAAAAAATTATGACCTGAAAATGAAAACATGGCTCATTTACACTCAATGCCGCACATATCACCTTACTTCTGACAATACAGCCGCTTTATTTCTTCGCTTGTTTATGTTGTAATTAGGTCACTTTATGGCTGTAATGACAGATATTCCATCATCTTTTTCTCCCTTCATTTATTTTTTAAGGGGAGAAAGGGAAGAGAGTTTAAGGGGTCTGACCTGGTCTAGATGCCGTCTTTTGCTGACAGGACTTTGTGTCACCTGTCATCACACGCACACACAGCCTCCCCATTCTCATGAAGCAGGCAGACACACACAATCCCCACTGTTTCTATCACAGCCATGGACGCAGATACACACATATGTGGGGGTGACAGAAACCCGATATCCCCCCTGTAGAGCCCCAGATTAGGCCCAGGAGACAGGCTACGTCTGGGCTTACACACGCAGACACACATATCCAAAAACACACGTGGAATTGTACACAGAAACACACGCACACATGCACGCACACACACACACACACACACACACACACAAACACACACACACACACACAGGTCAGACCGCAGAGACAGATAGTTCACATATCCGACTTGCCTGGCCTCAGACGTTTATTTTGGCAAGGCGCTCTGACAGACACAGAGTCAAGCACCGCTAGATGAGTAGCAAAGACAAATGTGTGAACATGATGACACACATGTACGCTTGGGCTCATACACAAGACCACACGCATTCATGTATATGTACGGATGCATACACGCACAGAGGCAAACGCACAGGGACATGAGCAAAGGTCCAAAGGTTTGCAAGGTGTGTTTGTACATGTGCTTGTTCTTTCTCTCACACACATTCACATACACGCATACTAAAACCCAGAGGATGCATTATTATCTCATATCCTTCCCGGTCTTATAATAAGTGACCAGAGGGAGTTCCAGCCCTGCGGGGGTTTTTCTTCCCCAAACGTCTGTTGCTGCTGCTGTCTGTTGTGGTTCATACCTTTACAGTCAAACACCTGCACTTCGAGTCAGCATTTCACTTTCTGCTAATGCACAGGACATTTAACAACGCACAACGTTGTTTCAGGAGAGCCATCTTTAAGAGCCAACATATATAAAGGAGCCGTCAGTTGTGGTTTACTGTAACCCAGCTGTTTGGGTGGGAAAACCTCAACACACCTGTATACTACTCTGTATAAACAGTCATTCCACAGGTGGTTACACACGCAGGACGATGTTTTATGGGAGCGGGAATGGAATAGTGCTACAGGGAAACGCTGGAAGGTGAAAAACCCAAGTGGAAAAGTCCTTTGTGTGCCAATCTACTGGACTCAAACTGAAAGAGCTACGAACACACTGTACACATGCATTTTCAACTAATATGTCAAAACTGATGAATAAACAGACATTCACAATGGTCTGTGTTACATTTACGCTTCCCTCAATTAATTTAGAAAGCCAAATTTAATTACACGCAGTAATTACATTTTATAAATTGTACTCATGTTTACATTGTAATCCTTTTTTTCTTAATGTTGTTTGGTTATTTGGGGAATTAATTAGGCCAAAAATAGGCTTATATGTTGTTAGTCGTGCTGACGACAAGCCTTTAGAGTGCAGTTCTGGTTTATGGTGTGAGCCTGCCCCCCACTGATACAATTTAATATCTGCAGAAAAGCACCATTTAAGCAAAAAGAGTTTTCAATCTAAGCCTATAAGGACAAAGTATACTTCAAATCTAGAATCAAAATCTAAATCTCCATACACCAAGGAATGTTTTTAAACAACAACAGCAATACATTTGTCGCAGACCCAGTTTGACTGTTATATGTTAGAAATAAAAGAAATCAGTAAGCTTTAAAGTGCTGGATGAGAGGTTAAAGTTTCTCTTGATGTAAGCGGTTTGAAATGGTGACTGTAGCAGCAGGCTCATCTTTCTAAAGACCTTTTTATTATCAGCTAATGACACTATAGAATAAGTCTGTATGCTCACTCTGGTCTGTAGACAGGCAGCCAATAGACGAGCCTCCCGCCCATGACCAGGTGGTGGGCAGAGAAGTTTAGCAGATCTGTGAAGATGTCACTGAGGTGGTACGCCTGTGAGACAGGGACGTGAGAATCTCCATATCTGGGCAGAAGACATGAACATAACAAACACAACATTTCAAACGACTGAACTTAAGTTTAAATTTGTTTTTAAGTTCACATACTTGGACAAAGTTATTGTGAACAAAAAAATGTGACTTAAAATGATGCCATGGAGAGGTTTTCATTCCAACCAAAGACTCCACCAGATTAGCGCTCCTTCGAGTAGAGGGGAAGAACTCATCAGTGAAATAAACTGCTGCAGTGATTGGCTGGAATGAAAATCTGCAGGCTGTGCAGGCTACCCCTGCTGTAGAGTAAAATATGCCCTTACTGCAGTTAGTAATCGATATTTCATGCCACAAATGATGGTCCATTTTGTTATTACGTCATAGAGTATCAGGTGAACTTACATGCCGTCAGGGGGTTTAGTATTGTCTTTGTGGGAGCCTGTTCTCCTTGTGGACTCACGGACACCGTACGGAGCTGACATCAAAAGGACCACATAGGAAACACACACAAGAAATGAAAGACACATTTATCTTATTATGAGAGGAACGCAATGAATCGTAAAATAATTTTTTTTTTTAAGTCAACAGCAGGAATTACACAAAAGCTATCAACACATTAAGTTTTCACACTCAGTATGCCTAAAGTGTTAATAATCTGTTAAGGATAAACTAAGGACCTACGATCAGTAATGATAGCATCAAACAGAGCAGCCTGCCTCCACACAGGCTTGGATGCATCAGACACCATTACGTCTAAATACATCTTCTCTGTTCCGTACTGCCGCAGGTTGGCTCTGATATTCTCATCAGGTCCTCGCCACTTATGGTTTTTACGGCTTGACCTACCTGAAAGACAAAGGCACTTTTAGGAAATTTGGATAGTATCTGAAATCCAGAGCAGTCAGAGCACGGTGAAATGACCTGAAGCAACATTTGCACGCTTGAATTAAAATATAACTTAAAAAGTATAAGATGAAGCTACAGTCTTAAAACATAAGAGACTACAGTTGCAGTGTCATGTAAGCTCTGAGTAGACAAAACTTACCTTTGCCGTGAATCGTGTTGTAATCAATATCTGTTCCACAGACATAGGCTCTAAACTGAGAACATGCTACCAACAGGCTCCCTTAAACAGATCAAGAGACAAAGAACTGAAAGCATTTATTGGCACAGATTTTCCCAAGTGTGTGACCGTCTATAGCTATGCATGTGTGTGAGAGTGACAGGACTATCTCACCTGTGCCAACAAACGGGTCAAAGACGAGGTCATTCTCTTTGACCCTAGCGTGGTTGGCCATAATGAATGAGAGCCCAGCATCCATACTGGTGTTTCCTATGAAGTGTCTGTTCTTCACACTGTGGGAGCGAATCAGTTCACGCTGTCCATCAGCTATCTGGAGCAGGCGTGTATAAAGAGGGACGAGTGTTCAGTTGCAGATCACCCCTTATTAGTCAAATGTAAACAGTAAACAGGCAAATGTATCTCACCCATCGGCCAAAATAAATGTAGTCTGGATGCTCAGGGATGTTGTTGGGGTCTGTGCCATAATCTTCCAACAAACAGAAGATGTGCTGAGGGCTCTTGAGGCTCACTGTGCCTTTAAATGGAAGATACTCCATAGCCTGGAGAGAGAATAAAAAACATGACATGCTGCACACACAGGCCTATATTTTCACATGCACTCATTTATTCATTTCCACACACACACACACACACACACACACACACACACACACACACATACATCTAAATACTCACATCAATCCTTTTGATTCTGTCTGCAAACTCCAGAGTCTTGTTGAAAGTGTAGACATTGATTCTGTAAGTTGAGTCTTTGTGCATGAACGTTGACTGTAGGGGAACGTGGTGGAAGAGCATAAACAGAAATGAAACATATTAGCTTACTCTGTTATTATACTAAGTCTGTATGTTTCATATGCAGGTTTTCCTAAAATTGCAGGGATTGGTCTGTCTAACGCAATAGCACCGTAGCATCACAGACCATGTTCTCTGATGGGTAGTTCAAGAGGGATGTTCTGAGCTCACTGTGTGTTTGGCCGTGGCCCCATAGTTCAAAAGCAGACCTGCAAGGATAATGCAACATGAACCACAGCTACATCTCAGCCACTATAGCTGAGAAAATACTGCTAAGGTAACAAGGCACAGATTAAGATGGATGGCAATATGTGCAGTATGTTAAGGTTATTCCATCACTACAGGTGCAAGGTCATCATTGATCTTCCCACAAAGCTAAATCACTTACTTTGCACAAACAGATCTGGCCATGATGCCGCGGACATCCTCCTCAGACAACCCATCCAGACACCAGAAAGGACACTAGGGAGAAGAAGCAATAAGAGGAGTGAATGTGGGGAAATGGGGTCTACAGGACAGAAACCAGCTGTCAAATCATCAACCATCATATCAATTTATTAGAAACGACTGGGAAAACAAAAGGACAAGAGTTACAATAGATACATTTGACCTGCAAACCTTTTCTTTGAAGTTTATACTAGGATGGAATGGTTTTCCTCTGAGAGCCAGCAAAGCCTTAATCTCCTGCAAGCATGATCACATAATCACAAATACTGATATATGCATTACAATAGATTACAAAACATTACGCATACAAGCAGATTAAAGGGAAACAGAAGCAATTTAGTATTGTACTTTCATAAATTTGGTGGACTTAAGAGAGACAAGTTAAAGAAAGAATGGTCCAATTTGTTGCAGCAGAGGGCAAAATATCCTGAATGTTATTGTCTGGTATGGGCCAAGCAAAAAAATGCTACATCATAGAATTTAGATAATGCAATGCAATAGCATCTTTTTGTTAGACCCTTCCTGCCTGGCAAATGCCCACGTCTTTCAAACCGCAAACCCTGAGTTCGTACCGCAGACTGTTATAAATGTGCTGATATTTTTTGCAGCTTTTAGAAACCATACAGCTGTTTTCACAGGCTGAGCAGTACTCTTCATGAGGAATAAACTGTGTAAAATGAGTGGCATGTCCCTTTTAGGAGACCTGTGGTTCAGCAAAACTGAACGTGATTCTGCTTATTTACAAGTGTGCATTGCTACAGATTAAGTCTATAATGTATATATAATGTATGTCCACTTGTCCAGGTGTGCTAAAATACATATTGGTCCTATTTACAGATGGGTACACATCTGTGATCAGAATTAGGCTAGTGTGAACTACCAGCTAATCAGCATGCCGGTAACAGTCCACATGGGGAAGTCACGTGGAGAAATGTGTTATTATAATGTTATAAAACATCAAGAACATGAAACCAAAGCCTAACGTTAAATCTAATCCTGCCGCTCCAGTAGCTAACAGGTGAGACTGTTTTGACAGTTAGCACGTAGCTAACGCAGCACAGTGAGGGAGGAGGGACTCGTGTCTGCCAAACCCTGCGCTTTTCACGAGCAATACAACGTAACCATTCACAATCAGAGCTAAATAGAAACTGAGAGTAGTTTATGATGGTTACCGGCAACCTGAAGTCCAGATTATCTTGGGCCAGATGTATTAGATACTGGAGGCATGATCGCTTGGTGGTCGCCATGTTTGTTGCAGATTCAAAACACGTCCGGTTAAAAACCGGGCTCTGAAACAAGTACCGCTTGGGGACCAAATCACCATAAATGGATATGAATGAGGTCTTCTCTTCAGTTCAATATAATGCATTGCCTGAAATTAAATTGTGCAATGTGTTTTTATGTACGCATGTTTATAGGTGGATAACTAGTGTTTCCATTACCTGCTGTTAGTTTGAGATTTTTAATATAATTTGGTGACTTTGTCCACATTTAACAAGCTATGTTGTTTGTTGGTTGGTTGTTTTATACCAAAATAAGAACATGTCACCTATAAGAAACTTTTTGCTATCAATAAAACACTATTCTGCATTTGCATGCCGGATAAACTCCTCTCTCCTCTGCAGGCTGTAATCTGCTTTACTTCAGAGACACCTTGTCTCCCTGTCTGATCAGTGATTGGCTGCCAGGATCTTCTCTAACAGGCCACTGGCCGAGAGACACGTCCATCAGACATGAGTCAGAGTGGTTTTGCTTCGGGACAGAAAAGCACTCTTGCTGCTGTCAGCAGTGCTGCAGTGTTGTTAAATTGTACTGCATAGTTAAAGTGTAACCACAGGATTAGTTTGCACTTTGGCTGCAATGAAACATTATTGCATGTGAAGTGAGGATCGGGTCAGTGTGTGACATGTAAGTTGGATTATGTTTGATAATTGCTTACTCTCTGAAAGGTTGTATAGACTTAAGTTACTGTACAAAGCAGGATGTTCACTTCTTTCAGTTTTGACAATGAACTGATATTGATTTTGTAAAATAATATTTTCACTTTTCTTAAGTTTTTATGAATTGTCAATTGAATTTTCTGTTCCTTCAGATTGTGGACTAAAACTGCTTAGCATCACTGAACTCTCAGTCATCAGTTACCATAGACTCATAGATCTATACAGCTGAATCATAAAAACAGAACATAACAGTACAACGATAATTGGGTGAAATATAACATTTAGCTTGAAATCCAAAGATTATTTAGATGAGGTGGTTGTTTTTTTAAATAATAAAGCAATAAAAACAGTAAAGGGCTATAATTCAGTGAGTACAACATTGTATTCCCGTATGTAGAAATGACCAATTAAAGCTCTGTATTCTGCTCCTCAGCAGAGCCAGTGATGGGGACGAACAGCCAGAGCACCAACATGATGGAAAGTGAAGATGACGTCCCAGCTCCTGCTGAGTTTAGCGACGACACTGCAGTGTGCATTGTTTCTGTGAAAGGCTTAAAGGAGAACTGGCAGAAGTGGTCCGATGAGCACCAGGAGTACCAGAAGCAGAACCCCTTCAGTCACGACACCAGGCCCAGTGTGGTGGCCCCTCAGAAGGGACAGGACGACTACGGAAGGCCCCTGCAGGGCTCCATGACGGAGCAGCGGGGGAAGGATGCTCACACACACATCAGCAGAGAGGTTCAGGAACTGTGTGAGGTGATAAGGAACATTGGAGAACCTAGAGACAAAGATGGGGATGGAAGCGGCAGCGATGGGAAAGCGATAGCTGTAGAATTTGGGAAACTGTTTGAGCATTATGTGACTATCTCTAATAAACTCGTGGGGATTCTTCTACGAGCGAGGAAGCAGAGGCTGGTTGACTTTGAGGGGGAGATGCTGTGGCAGGGGCAGGATGACCATGTAGTTATCACTCTGTTGCAGTGATCAGGAACTTGCATAAGTGTTTATGCCTTGATTCACGTTACATGCAGTGGCAAGTATAGAGCCACTTCATGGCAGCACTCACTGTAGTATTCAGACAGCAGAGGGATTTCACTAATTATACTTTATTCACGTAATGACACTTTTACTTAGAAAAAAATTATCTTTTTCTTGCTTACTCAAGCAACCTCAGTGGCTGATAATTCACACCACCTCCCTGTATGTACAATGTACATTAGGCATACTAGTGCATTTTCTCCTCATGCTAAAAACACAAGATCTATAAAATCTAAATCTAAATCTGTCCAAAGTGCAGATCCATGCCAGAGGTATAAAAAATTATGTAAAAACCTGAAAGAAATGGACTGACATCCACATGTTGATATGAGTTTTCAAAGCAATTAACTAAAACTAAACATAAATAAAGAGAAATATTGGTCATATGTTGAAACTTAACAGAGATATGACAGATATACTGTATATATGCTTAATATTGCCCACCTTTGTAGTGGCATTTTCCAGGGTGACATAGTTACTTAAAAAATATAAATTTTTCATGTAATTACATTATTTCATAGACTAGATTTCACTCTGTGTTGCTAAACCGCCCCTGGTCTAAGTGACAGCGGGGAAAGTTAACAGTTCGGATCTTAGCGGAGCAAATCCCTTTTGCTATATTTCCTTCACCAGCTTTTTAATGTGGGGAAAGTGGAGGAGTGAACAGCTGAAGTGAAGTCAGAGTGGTTAATGAGACTGAACCAAAGCCAAAGAGAACATGAGGCTGCCTGTGACAGACAATATGGTGCTATAGGATGAACTTGATCCGACTTGGCTTGAGTGCTTCAGAGCATGTATTTATTACCAGTGTGCTTTGTAATTTAGGCAACCTCATTACAGTTGGTTTACCTGCACCACACTGAGATACATACACTTCAATGGAGTGAGAACTACATAGTAAACTATGCACTGACTGATACACGCCATAATATCTGCTGCTATTTAATCTAATGGTCATGCAAACTAATGAAAGTTTTTTTAGCATAAGGGAGTAATATATTGATTAATTTGCAAGTTCTGCTTATGTTGTTACAATAAAGACAGAAAAGAAACAGCGTTCTGTCTGTTATTGTGTTACTGTAGGTGCTTTGTGAACTGTAAGCACCAACTGGTGTAGTTAAGCTAATGGCTGGGAGAGAAAAGCCGATATCTAGGACTCACTACATTAGAAACACAGAGAAGCAGCAACATATCATTTATTCTGAATTAAATTAATTATTAAAGTGCATACACTTTCGTACAGTACATACAATATGATTTTCTTTACGTTCCTTATTGTACAGTAATATAGTATAGCATAAGTATTCACTTCATGCACCAGCCAGTCAGCTCATATTATATTTGTTTACACAATCTCAAGACATTTCATCAAATCAAAGATGAATATGATGTAATATGTAAACTATATTTCAGTGCTTGTTGAGATCATTAAGCATACTTTACAGTGTCAGAGGATGACTTAGTTGCTTCCACTGTAAAGGAGCCTTGTAAATAGTTAATGAAGATGGTACTGTGCTTTGACCCATGTCAGCTAGGCCACAAAATGTCCATCAGTAAACTCAACGTAGCTGAGGAACTCATGGTATACACAGCTGTCCAATTTGTTGTCATAATGAATCATACACATTCATTTTTCTTACAGCTTTAAATAAACTTCAGTTATACATGCAGAAAATCACATCAGCAAAGGACTAAGGCAGTCCTTCATGTCAGGAAATCAAACAGCTAGTGAAGTGTACGGCCCTTTCTGGCTGTGAAGTCATCTCAATACATCTATTGTTCTACTCAGCTCACCTTTGCACTCAGTAAAAAGAAAGAATGCCTTCAACATTTCCCTTGGTGTTAAACAGATGTGAATCACCCTGTATACTACTTGGTCCATAAACGAAATACATTTTTATTACGGCGGATCAATGGAGATTTAATTTACTTCTTCTGTGAAAACATTAAAAGAACCATTTACTTATGATCCTAGAGCATTTGCGTAACATGTCTCAAGGAGCAAGAGACAAGATTTGGCTTCATTTAAGCATTTATTTGGCTTCCAGTCTGAAAAGTTTTGATACTAAAAATAAGTAGTCTCTTGCTACAAATATGTCACCAGTTTAAAATACTGTCATTAGCTCTGGCCAAAGAGACAATAATGTAATGTGAGTGTGTGTCACCCGACATGTCATCTGCAAGTAGGTGGACGTTTCAATCACTTCATCACAGTCAAGGACTGTAAGAACTGGGTCCAAAGCAAGTGATCAGTTGGTCTCTCCTTCAGAGTCGAGATGCTCAATCAGCTGGTCTGCCTGCAAGACATTAGCAAATGTGGAAAGAACAGAAGTTAGACAGCAGTACTGCTTGACCTTAAAACTCCACCTGGATAAACTAAAGTATGGTGGCATGGCAGGGTTGCTGTCAGAATTACTGAACTAAATGAAATTCATGTGTTAACTATGCAGACCTACAGTGCACTGTCCTCCACTCAGTTACATCTAGAATGCCAGCGTTTACACTGTCAGTCCCGTATGCAGCAGGGGCAGAGCTTTTATTTTAAATGAAGTGTAAGCCAAAAATAAATCGCCACCATATGTTTTATACACTCATGAATACTTTCAAATTTTGGGGAGGGAAACTGAACACACGCTTACTTTGTACTGGTAGAGTGGCTTAGAACTGCTAATCTCAGAATGAGATAGAGATATGTGCAAGTACAGCAAAAACAAAGGGGCTGTTCAATCGTCACACATTAAATTATGTCAGTGGTCTCGCTACACTTTTAAACCATGCTGCCTGCAAGAAATGAATACTTTATGATAAAGAAAAAAATTTATTTTCTGCATTTCCATTTTTACATGGTAAGTTTCTTTTTTGCTTTCTTGTCAGCCTGATGGTGCCACCAACTTGGGATGGAGAAGCAATTAATTTATCTTTAATCCAAATAATGAAGGGGGGGCTTACCGCGATGAACCAATAGGAGTTGAGTCTGTAGAAGAGGCGAGACATGAAGCCCATCTGACTAGCAGGTGCCAGGACATGAAGGTGTAGGTGTGTGACAGAACAGAATGGGGGCCAATGAAAACCAAACCTGCAGACAAAGAAAAGGGCTTTACTGCACAGAGCGTCACTGGTCTACAGGAAGGATGATGGTCAGTGCCAGTTGCCCAATTGTTACATCAACAAAGCAACAGACACATCACCAAAGATAAATAATCAGTTACTTAGTCAACAGTTTAATCTTTTATAGTTTCCATTAGATTAAGCAGTACTGTTCACTTACAGTTCATAGTTTACACTACATTAAAGCAGATACTGTGATGATGTGTACTGATAGGTATAATGTTTATCAGTCCCTGCCATCACTCTGGACTGTTTGCTTGTTCTTCTGTCTAGACAGGTATAGTGTTGATCAGTAGTATTGATTGTTATTAAAGGAACAATTCACCTCCAAATAATCTGTCAGTCACTATTTGTAAACAGAAAAACAGAAGTGACCCTTGACCTGGGGTTAATGTCATCAAATGAGCTGCTTCACTGGAAATGTTAGGGGATGTTCTCTTTGTAGTAGTCACATTATACCACTTACATTCATGAGCCAATACTAACTACCAATGTGAAGAGCTGTGAACTACAAAATGTACCACTGAATGTAGCCCACCTGACATCTCTGAGGTCTGTTATGTTGTTTTTCTGGAGGATCTCCTTCCCTGTCTCCACCATCCGCTTCACTGGGTATGCCAACAAAAACACATGTTCCTTTTTAAACATAAGACAATTTGCCATTAAAAAGAAGACTTTTTTCTAAAAAAAAAATACCATAAAAATAAAAATAGTTAAAAAAATAGCCAAATAGTTAACACAAGATGAAAGTTTCAGTCCACGGGATTAGTTAGCATGTCAGTGAAGAAGTCTATACATTTTTTTCAAGTGCAACCATTTCCACCAGCATCAGTAATAAGGCATGCAGTTAAAACTTTACCCAAAGGCACATGTTCTTTGCTGAGTGATTTACAGTTCCCAACATGTTTGGTTGGGACGACCAGGTAATGGTGGGGAGCTCCAGGTTTGATGTCTCTGAAACAGGAGATCTCCTCATCCTGCAGCGGAGATATCATTATACAAATTAATAAATCAGCTTCAGGACTGATGAAGGAAGGGTGAAAGGCTACAGTGTTTACTTCAGTGCAACTTGTTTTTTAACCACATGTTAGTTACCTTTTTGTTGTTGGTTAATTTAAATCACCAATTTAATCACCTAAATGCAGGCTCTTTTCAGCACTTGATCATCTCTCCTACAGTTGTGGTTTTAAACTGGATCCTGTAGTGAGAATGTGTTTCAGGGGATCCCGTAAAATAAAAGTAGCTCAATTTATTTATGTGTCCTTGGTGTGAAAAGGTTGGGAAAATATGAGCTATGTAAAACAGGATCAAGCTAGCACATGCCTGCACGGGGTGGACACAATCAATATATAGATGTTCAATAACCTCATGTATTTAAGAGGGGGAAATATGAGGAACACCCAACAATACAACAGCTAATCTATAAAACTATAAATTAAACGTAGCAATAAATAAAATGTACAGTAGTCTGAACGAAAATGAATCAGCTACATCTCCCCAAAGCCAGTATTTGTTACTGAGCTAATTACGCTGCTTCCAAACACAGCTGTTTACAAAAGCTAGCTAGCTTGGCACTCAATATTATTTAATCAACAATTTAATTAATTAACAATATGCTCACACTGTGAAGAAGCTCCGTGCCCATTTCATTGTTTACAATCTTACAGAAAATACATTTCTTGTCATATCCTCCATCTGGCACGCTGCTAGTATTGGAAATATCAACCTGGCCAGGTTGTGAAGCCTCAACTCCTGCCATTGTTGTGCAATGAACTGTCAAAAGTAAGACCTGCACAGTCGATCCCAGAGGTCTTCTTCGCAAACCAGCTTTAGGTGCATACTGCCACCTACTGTACTGGAGTGTGTAGATTCACGGTACTCATTCAAATGAATACTGATTGGTCTAAAAAATAAAAATAAAATAATAATAATAATAACAATATTAATAATAATTAAAATAATAATAATAATTATTATACCCTACTTCCTAAACCTGCCTGTATTATATAACCTATCAAACCTCTTCTGATTTCT